>OU896716.1:23067174-23088174 GCA_918026855.4 Phaedon cochleariae
TTCAATAGGCAAATGGAGTTACATCGACATCATCGGTGTGCACACTCTATCTCTCTATCCAATCATCTCACATGGAGACTATTGGAGCAAACGAGTTCGCAATGCCCATATGAGACGACTTCTAGGCAGGTATAACGCACACAACTTGCAGAACAAGAAACTTCGACTTCGACTATGTTCACACTGTAACTCTGCAGTCTAGCATATGACATGCATACAGTTGATGCAGGAACGATTGCAGTGACCGTATGAAACGACTTTGAAGGGATTATAACGGGTACAATAGGCGAATGAAGATACATCGACATCATCGTTGTGCACACTATATCTCTCTATCCTATCATCTTACATGGACACTATTGAAGCAGACAAGTTCGCAATGACCATATGAGACGACTGTCGAGAGGATATAACGCACACATCTTGCAGAATAAGAAACTCCGACTTTGACTATATTCACACTGTAACTCTGCAGTCTAGCATCTGACATGCATACAGTTGAAGCAGATACGACTGCAGTGACCGTATAAGATGACTTTGAAGGGTATATAACGAGTACAATAGGCAAATGAAGATACATCGACTTCATCGTTTTGCACAGTATATTTCCCTTTCCTATCATCTCACATGGACACTATTGAAGCAGACAAGTTCGCATTGACCATATAAGACGACTCCCAAGCGGGCATAACGCATACCAATTGCAGAACAAGAAACTTCAACTTCGACTATGTTAACACTGTTACTCTGCAGTCTAGCATCTGGCATGCAAACAGTTGAAGCGGATACGATGGCAGTGACCGTTCAAGACAACTCTGAAGAGTATATAACGAGTTCAAAAGGCAAATGGAGTTTTATCGACATCATCGGTGTGCACACTCTATCTCTCTATCCTATCATCTCACATGGATACTATTGTAGCAAACGAGTTCGCAATGCCCATATGAGACGACTTCTAGGCAGGTATAACGCACACAACTTGCGGAACAAGGAACTTCGACTTCGACTATGTTCACACTGTAACTCTGCAGTCTAGCATATGACATGCATACAGTTGATGCAGGAACGATTGCAGTGACCGTATAAAACGACTTCAACGAAGATACATCGACATCATCGTTGTGCACACTATATCTCTTTATCCTATCATCTTACATGGACACTATTGAAGCAGACAAGTTTGCAATGACCATATGAGACGACTCTCAAGAGGATATAACGCACACAGCTTGCAGAATAAGAAACTCCGACTTTGACTATATTCACACTGTAACTCTGCAGTCTAGCATCTGACATGCATACAGTTGAAGAAGATACGATGGCAGTGACCGTATGAGACGACTTCGAAAAGTAAATAACGAGTACAATAGGCAGATAGGGATACATCGACTTCATCGTCGTACACACTATATATCTCTATCCTATCATCCCACATGGACACTATTGAAGCAGACAAGTTCACATCGACCATATTGGACGACTACCAAGCGGGTATAACGTATACAGTTTGCAGATCAAGGAACTTCGACTTCGACTATGTTTACATTCTAACTCTGCAGTCTGGCATCTGACATGCATACAGTTGAAGCAGATACGATTGCAGTGACCGTATAAGATGACTTTGGAGGGTATATAACGAGTGGAATAGGCAAATGAAGATACATCAATTTCATCGTTGTGCACACTATATCTCTCTATCCTATCATCTTACATCGACACTATTGAAGCAGACAAGTTTGCATTGACCATATAAGACGACTTCCAAACGGGTATAACGGATACAGTTTGCAGTACAATTAACTTCGACTCCGACTATGTTTACACTGTTACTCTAGAGTCTAGCATCTGACATGCATAACATTGAAGCATATACAATGGCAGTGACCGTATGAGACGATTTTGAAGGGTATATAACGAGTACAACAGGCAAATGGGGATACATCGACTTCATCGTCGTATACACTATATCTCTCTATCCTATCATCTCACATGGACACTATTGAAGCCGACAAGTTCGCAATGACCATATGAGACGACTCCCAAGCGTGTACATATAACGCACACATCTTGCAGAACACGAAACTTCGACTTCGACTATGTTAACACTGTAACCCCACAGTCTAGCATCTGACATGCATACAGTTGAAGCAAATACGATTGCAGTGACCGTATAAGACGACATTGAAGGGTCTATAACGGGTACAATGGGCAAATGGAGATACATCGACTTCATCGTTGTGCACACTTTATCTCTCAATCTTATCATTTTACATTGACACTATCGAAACAGACTATTATGCATTGACCATATGAGACGACTTCCAAGCGGGTATAACGCACACGATTTGCAGAACAAGAAACTTCGACTTCGACTATGTTTACACTGTATCCCTACAGTCTTACATCTGACATACATACAGTTGAAGCATATTCGATTGCAGTGACCGTATGAGACGATATTAAAGGGTATATAACGAGTACAATAGGCGAATGAAGATACATCGACTTCATCGTCGTACACACTATATCTCTCTATCCTATCATCTCACATGGCCACTATTGGAGCAGACAAGTTCGCATTGACCATATGAGACGACTCACAAGCGAGTATGACGCGAACGATTTGCAGAACAAAAAACTTCGACTACGACTATGTTTACACAGGAAGTCTGCAGTCTAGCATCTGACATGCATACAGTTGAAGCTGATATGATGGCAGTGACCATATAAGGTGACTTTGAAGCGAATATAGAAAGTGCAATAGGCAGATAAAGATACATCGACATCATCGGAGGGCACATTCTTTCTCTCTATCATATCATCTCACATGGATGCTATTGAAGCAGACGAGCTCGCAATGCTCATATGGGACGAGTATAACGCACACAACTTGCAGAACAAGAAACTTCGACTTCGACTATGTTCACACTGTAACCCTACAGTCTAGCATCTGACATGCATACAGTTGAAGCAGATACGATTGCAGTGACCGTATAAGACGACTCTGAAGGTTCATAACAGGTTCAATAGGCAAATGAAGATACATCGACTTCATCGTTGTGCACACTATATCTCTCTATCAAATCATCTCACATGGACAATAGCGAAGCAGACAAGTTTGCAATGACCATATAGGACGAATTCTAAGCAGGTATATTGCACACAGCTGGGAGAACAAGAAACCTCGACTCTGACTATGTTAACACTGTAACTCTGCAGTATAACATCGGACATGCATACAGTTGAAGCATATACGACTACAGTGACCATATAAGACGACTTTGGAGGTGATATAGCGAGTACAACTGGCAAATGGTGATATATCGACTTCAGCGTTCTGCACACTATATCTCTCAATCCTATCACCTCATATGAACAATATTGAAGCAGAAAAGTCCACATCGACCATATTGGACGACTCCCAAGCGGGTATAACGCATACAGTTTGCAGAACAAGGAACTTCAACTTCGACTATGTTTACATTGTAACTCTGCAGTCTGGCGTTCTGACATGCATACAGTTGAAGGAGATACGATTGCAGTGACCGTATAAGACGACTTTGGAGGGTATATAACAAGTACGATAGGCAAATGAAGATACATCAATTTCATCGTTGTGCACACTATATCTCTCTATCCTATCATCTCACAAGGACACAGTTGAAGCAGACAAGTTCGCATTGACCCTATGAGACGACTCCCAAGCGGGTATAACGCATACAGTTTGCAGAACAAGAAACTATGTCTCCGACTATGTTCACATTGTTACTCCGCAGTCCAGCATCAGACATGCATACAGTTGGGGCAGATGCGATGGCAGTTACCGTATGAGACAACTCTTAAGGGTATATAACGAGTACAATAGACAAATGGGGATACAACGATCCCATCGTCGTACACACTATATATCTTTACCCTATCATCTTACATGGACACTATTGAAGCAGACAAGTTCGCATTGCCCATATAAGACGAATTACAAACGGGTATAACGCATACAGTTTGCAAGACAATAAACTTCGACTTCGACTATGTTTAAACTGTCACTCTGCAGTCTAGCATCTGACATGCATAACATTGAAGCAGATACGATGGCAGTGACCGTATGAGACGACTTCGAAGGGTATATAATGAGTACAACAGGCAAATTGAGATACATCGACTTCATGTCGTACACACTATATCTCTCTATCCTATCATCTTACATGGACACTATTGAAGCAGACAAGTTCGCATTGACCATATAAGACGACTCCCAAGCGGGCATAACGCATACAGTTTGCAGAACATTAAACTTCGACTTCGACTATGTTTACACTGTAACTCTGCAGTCTAGCATCTGACATGCATACAGTTGAAGCAAATACGATTGCAGTGACCGTATAAGACGACATTGAAAGGTATATAACGAGTACAATGGGCAAATGGAGATACATCGACTTCATCGTTGTGCACACTATATCTCTCTATATTATCATTTTACATCGACACTATTGAAGCAGACTAGTTTGCATCGACCATATGAGACGACGTCCAAGCGGGTATAACGCACACGATTTGCAGAACAAGAAACTTCGACTTCGATTATGTTTACACTGTAACCCTACAGTCTAGCATCTGACATGCATACAGTTGAAGCATATACGATTGCAGTAACCGTAAAAGACAACATTGAAGGGTATATAATGAGTACAATAGGCAGATCGGAATACATCGACTTCATCGTCGTACACACTATATATCTCTATCCTATCACCTCACATGAACACTTTCGAAGCCGACAAGTTTGCATTGACCATATGAGACGACTTCCAAGCGAGTATAACGCACACGATTTGCAGAACAAAAAACTCCGACTACGACTATGTTTACACAGGAAGTCTGCAGTCTAGCATCTGACATGCATACAGTTGAAGCTGATATGATGGCAGTGACCATATAAGATGTCTTTAAAGCGAATATAGAAAGTACAATAGGCAGATGTAGATACATCGACTCCATCGGAGTGCACTTTCTTTCTCTCTATCATATCATCCCATATGGATACTATTGAAGTAGATGAGCTCGCATTGCTCATATGAGACGACTTCTGAGCGAGGATAACGCACACAACTTGCAGAACAAGAAACTTCGACTCCGACTATGTTCACACTGTAACTCTGCAGTATAACATCGGACATGCATACAGTTGAAGCATATACGACTACAGTGACCATATAAGACGACTTTGAAGGGTATATAGCGAGTACAATAGGCAAATGGTGATATATCGACTTCATCGTTGTGCACACTATATCGTCCAATTCTATCATATCACATGGACAATATTGAAGCAGACAAGTTCACATCGACCATATTGGACGACTCCCAAGCGGGTATAATGCATACAGTTTGCAGAACGAGGAACTTCGACTTCGACTATGTTTACATTGTAACTCTGCAGTTTGGCATCTGACATGCATACAGTTGGAGCAGATACGATTGCAGTGACCGTATAAGATGACTTCGAAGGGTATATAACAAGTACAATAGGCAAATGAAGATACATCGACTTCATCGTTGTGCACACTATATCTCTATATCCTATCATCTTACATTGACACTATTGGAGAAGACGAGTTTGCATTGACCATATAAGACGACTTCCAAGCGGGAATAATGCACAAAGCTTGTAGAACAAGAAACTTCGACTTTGACAATGTTTACACTGTAACTCTGCAGTAAAGCAACTGACAGGCATACAGTTGAAGCAGATACGATGGCAGTGACCGTATGAGACGACTTTGAAGGGTATATAACGAGTAAAATAGGCACAGGGGGATACATCGACTCCATCGTCGAACACACTATCTCTATCCCATCACCTCACATGAACACTATTAGAGCAGACAAGTTCTCATCGCCCGCCAAGCGGGCATAACGCACACGAATTGCAGAACAATAAACTTCGACTTCGACTATGATTACACTGTTACTCTGTAGTCAAGCATCTGACATGAATAGAGTTGAAGCAGATACGACTACAGTGACCATATAAGACGGCTTTGAAGGGTATATAACAAGTACAATAGGCAGATGAAGATACATCGACCTCTTCGTTGTGCACACTATATCTCTCTATCCTATCATCTCACATTGACACTATTGAAGCAGACAAGTTCGCATTGACCAAATAAGACGACTCCCAAGCGACTATAACACACATAGCTTGCAGAACAAGAAACTCCGACTTTGACTATGTTCACACTGTAACTCTGCAGTCCAGCATCTGACATGCATACACTTGAAGCAGATACGATTGCAGTGACCGTATGAGACGACTGTGAAGGGTATATAACGAGTTCAATAGGCAAATGGGGATACAACGACTCCATCGTCGTACACACTATATATCTCTTTCCTATCATCTCATATGGACACTTTCGAAGCAGGCAAGTTCGCATTGATTATATAAGTCGACTTCCAAGCGGGTATAACGGAAACAGTTTGCAGAACAAGAAACTTCGACTTTGACTTTGTTTACATTGTAACTCTGCAATCTAGCATCTGACATGCATACAGTTGAAGCAGATACGACTGCAGTGACCGTATAAGAAGACTTTGAAGGGTATATAACGAGTACAATAGGAAAATGAAGATACATCGACTTCATCGTTGTGCACAGTATATCTCTCTATCCTATCATCTCACATGGACACTATTGAAGCAGACAAGTTCGCATTGACCATATAAGACGACTCCCAAGCAGGCATAACGCATACGATTTGCAGAACAAGAAACTTCAACTTCGACTATGTTAACACTGTTACTCTTCAGTCTAGCATCTGGCATGCATACATTGAAGCGGATACGATGGCAGTGACCATTCAAGACGACTCTGAAGAGTATATAACGAGTTCAATAGGCAAATGGAGTTACATCGACATCATCGGTGTGCACACTCTATCTCTCTATCCTATCATCTCACATGGAGACTATTGGAGGAAACGAGTTCGCAATGCCCATATGAGACGACTTTTAGGCAGGTATAACGCACACAACTTGCAGAACAAGAAACTTCGACTTCGACTATGTTCACACTGTAACTCTGCAGTCTAGCATATGACATGCATACAGTTGATGCAGGAACGATTGCAGTGACCGTATAAAACGACTTTGAAGGGATTATAGCAAGTACAATAGGGGTACAATAGGCGAATGAAGATACATCGACATCATCGTTGTGCAGACTATATCTCTCTATCCTATCATCTTACATGGAAACTATTGAAGCAGACAAGTTCGCAATGACCATATGAGACGACTGTCAAGAGGATATAACGCACACAGCTTGCAGAATAAGAAACTCCGACTTTGACTATATTCACACTGTAACTCTGCAGTCTAGCATCTGACATGCATACAGTTGAAGCAGATACGACTGCAGTGACCGTATAAGATGACTTTGAAGGGTATATAACGAGTACAATAGGCAAATGAAGATACATCGACTTCATCGTTGTGCACAGTATATCTCTCTATCCTATCATCTCACATGGACACTATTGAAGCAGACAAGTTCGCATTGACCATATAAGACGACTCCCAAGCGGGCATAACGCATACGATTTGCAGAACAAGAAACTCCAACTTCGACTATGTTAACACTGTTACTCTGCAGTCTAGCATCTGGCATGCATTTAGTTGAAGCGGATACGATGGCAGTGACCGTTCAAGACGACTCTGAAGAGTATATAACGAGTTCAATAGGCAAATGGAGTTTTATCGACATCATCGGTGTGCACACTCTATCTCTCTATTCTATCATCTCACATGGATACTATTGGAGCAAACGAGTTCGCAATGCCCATATGAGACGACTTCTAGGCAGGTATAACGCACACAACTTGCAGAACAAGAAACTTCGACTTCGACTATGTTCACACTGTAACTCTGCAATCCAGCATCAGACATGCATACAGTTGGGGCAGATGCGATGGCAGTTACCGTATGAGACGACTCTGAAGGGTATATAACGAGTACAATAAACAAATGGGGATACAACGATCCCATCGTCGTACACACTATATATCTCTACCCTATCATCTTACATGTACACTATTGAAGCAGACAAGTTCGCATTGACCATATAGGACGACTTCCGAACGGGTATAACGCATACAGTTTGCAGAACAATAAACTTCGACTTCGACTATGTTCACACTGTTACTCTGCAGTCTAGCATCTGACATGCATAACATTGAAGCAGATACGATGGCAGTGATCGTTTGAGACGACTTTGAAGGGTATATAACGAGTACAACAGGCAAATGGGGATACATCGACTTCATCGTCTTACACACTATATCTCTCTATCCTATCATCCCACATGGACACTATTGAAGCAGACAAGTTCACATCGACCATATTGGACGACTACCAAGCGGGTATAACGTATACAGTTTGCAGATCAAGGAACTTCGACTTCGACTATGTTTACATTCTAACTCTGCAGTCTGGCATCTGACATGCATACAGTTGATGCAGGAACGATTGCAGTGACCGTATAAAACGACTTTGAAGGGATTATTGCGGGTACAATAGGGGTACAATAGGCGAATGAAGATACATCGACATCATCGTTGTGCACACTATATCTCTCTATCCTATCATCTTACATGGACACTATTGAAGCAGACAATTCCGCAATGACCATATGAGACGACTCTCAAGAGGATTCAACGCACACAGCTTGCAGAATGAGAAACTCCGACTTCGACTATATTCACACTGTAACTCTGCAGTCTAGCATCTGACATGCATACAGTTGAAGCAGATACGATGGCAGTGACCGTATGAGACGACTCCGAAGGGTAAATAACGAGTACAATAGGCAGATGGGGATACATCGACTTCATCGTCGTACACACTATATATCTCTATCCTATCATCCCACATGGACACTATTGAAGCAGACAAGTTCACATCGACCATATTGGACGACTACCAAGCGGGTATAACGTATACAGTTTGCAGATCAAGGAACTTCGACTTCGACTATGTTTACATTCTAACTCTGCAGTCTGGCATCTGACATGCATACAGTTGAAGCAGATACGATTGCAGTGACCGTATAAGATGACTTTGGAGGGTATATAACGAGTGAAATAGGCAAATGAAGATACATCAATTTCATCGTTGTGCACACTATATCTCTCTATCCTATCATCTTACATCGACACTATTGAAGCAGACAAGTTTGCATTGACCATATAAGACGACTTCCAAACGGGTATAACGGATACAGTTTGCAGTACAATTAACTTCGACTCCGACTATGTTTACACTGTTACTCTAGAGTCTAGCATCTGACATGCATAACATTGAAGCATATACAATGGCAGTGACCGTATGAGACGATTTTGAAGGGTATATAACGAGTACAACAGGCAAATGGGGATACATCGACTTCATCGTCGTATACACTATATCTCTCTATCCTATCATCTCACATGGACACTATTGAAGCCGACAAGTTCGCAATGACCATATGAGACGACTCCCAAGCGTGTACATATAACGCACACATCTTGCAGAACACGAAACTTCGACTTCGACTATGTTAACACTGTAACCCCACAGTCTAGCATCTGACATGCATACAGTTGAAGCAAATACGATTGCAGTGACCGTATAAGACGACATTGAAGGGTCTATAACGGGTACAATGGGCAAATGGAGATACATCGACTTCATCGTTGTGCACACTTTATCTCTCAATCTTATCATTTTACATTGACACTATCGAAACAGACTATTATGCATTGACCATATGAGACGACTTCCAAGCGGGTATAACGCACACGATTTGCAGAACAAGAAACTTCGACTTCGACTATGTTTACACTGTATCCCTACAGTCTTACATCTGACATACATACAGTTGAAGCATATTCGATTGCAGTGACCGTATGAGACGATATTAAAGGGTATATAACGAGTACAATAGGCGAATGAAGATACATCGACTTCATCGTCGTACACACTATATCTCTCTATCCTATCATCTCACATGGCCACTATTGGAGCAGACAAGTTCGCATTGACCATATGAGACGACTCACAAGCGAGTATGACGCGAACGATTTGCAGAACAAAAAACTTCGACTACGACTATGTTTACACAGGAAGTCTGCAGTCTAGCATCTGACATGCATACAGTTGAAGCTGATATGATGGCAGTGACCATATAAGGTGACTTTGAAGCGAATATAGAAAGTGCAATAGGCAGATAAAGATACATCGACATCATCGGAGGGCACATTCTTTCTCTCTATCATATCATCTCACATGGATGCTATTGAAGCAGACGAGCTCGCAATGCTCATATGGGACGAGTATAACGCACACAACTTGCAGAACAAGAAACTTCGACTTCGACTATGTTCACACTGTAACCCTACAGTCAAGCATCTGACATGCATACAGTTGAAGCAGATACGATTGCAGTGACCGTATAAGACGACTTTGAAGGTTCATAACAGGTTCAATAGGCAAATGAAGATACATCGACTTCATCGTTGTGCACACTATATCTCTCTATCAAATCATCTAACATGGACAATAGCGAAGCAGACAAGTTCGCAATGACCATATAGGACGAATTCTAAGCAGGTATATTGCACACAGCTGGGAGAACAAGAAACCTCGACTCTGACTATGTTAACACTGTAACTCTGCAGTATAACATCGGACATGCATACAGTTGAAGCATATACGACTACAGTGACCATATAAGACGACTTTGGAGGTGATATAGCGAGTACAACTGGCAAATGGTGATATATCGACTTCAGCGTTCTGCACACTATATCTCTCAATCCTATCACCTCATATGAACAATATTGAAGCAGAAAAGTCCACATCGACCATATTGGACGACTCCCAAGCGGGTATAACGCATACAGTTTGCAGAACAAGGAACTTCAACTTCGACTATGTTTACATTGTAACTCTGCAGTCTGGCGTTCTGACATGCATACAGTTGAAGGAGATACGATTGCAGTGACCGTATAAGACGACTTTGGAGGGTATATAACAAGTACGATAGGCAAATGAAGATACATCAATTTCATCGTTGTGCACACTATATCTCTCTATCCTATCATCTCACAAGGACACAGTTGAAGCAGACAAGTTCGCATTGACCCTATGAGACGACTCCCAAGCGGGTATAACGCATACAGTTTGCAGAACAAGAAACTATGTCTCCGACTATGTTCACATTGTTACTCCGCAGTCCAGCATCAGACATGCATACAGTTGGGGCAGATGCGATGGCAGTTACCGTATGAGACAACTCTTAAGGGTATATAACGAGTACAATAGACAAATGGGGATACAACGATCCCATCGTCGTACACACTATATATCTTTACCCTATCATCTTACATGGACACTATTGAAGCAGACAAGTTCGCATTGCCCATATAAGACGAATTACAAACGGGTATAACGCATACAGTTTGCAGAACAATAAACTTCGACTTCGACTATGTTTAAACTGTCACTCTGCAGTCTAGCATCTGACATGCATAACATTGAAGCAGATACGATGGCAGTGACCGTATGAGACGACTTCGAAGGGTATATAATGAGTACAACAGGCAAATTGAGATACATCGACTTCATGTCGTACACACTATATCTCTCTATCCTATCATCTTACATGGACACTATTGAAGCAGACAAGTTCGCATTGACCATATAAGACGACTCCCAAGCGGGCATAACGCATACAGTTTGCAGAACATTAAACTTCGACTTCGACTATGTTTACACTGTAACTCTGCAGTCTAGCATCTGACATGCATAACATTGAAGCAGATGCGATGGCAGTGACCGTATGAGACGACTTTGAAGGGTACATAACGAGTACAACTGTCAAATAGGGATACATCAACTTCATCGTCGTACACACTATATATCTCTATCCTATCACCTCACATGAACACTTTTGAGGCAGACAAGTTCGCATTGACCATATGAGACGACTCCCAAGCGTGTACATATAACGCACACATCTTGCAGAACACGAAACTTCGACTTCGACTATGTTAACACTGTAACCCTACAGTCTAGCATCTGACATGCATACAGTTGAAGCAAATACGATTGCAGTGACCGTATAAGACGACATTGAAAGGTATATAACGAGTACAATGGGCAAATGGAGATACATCGACTTCATCGTTGTGCACACTATATCTCTCTATATTATCATTTTACATCGACACTATTGAAGCAGACTAGTTTGCATCGACCATATGAGACGACTTCCAAGCGGGTATAACGCACACGATTTGCAGAACAAGAAACTTCGACTTCGATTATGTTTACACTGTAACCCTACAGTCTAGCATCTGACATGCATACAGTTGAAGCATATACGATTGCAGTAACCGTAAAAGACAACATTGAAGGGTATATAATGAGTACAATAGGCAGATCGGAATACATCGACTTCATCGTCGTACACACTATATATCTCTATCCTATCACCTCACATGAACACTTTCGAAGCCGACAAGTTTGCATTGACCATATGAGACGACTTCCAAGCGAGTATAACGCACACGATTTGCAGAACAAAAAACTCCGACTACGACTATGTTTACACAGGAAGTCTGCAGTCTAGCATCTGACATGCATACAGTTGAAGCTGATATGATGGCAGTGACCATATAAGATGTCTTTAAAGCGAATATAGAAAGTACAATAGGCAGATGTAGATACATCGACTCCATCGGAGTGCACTTTCTTTCTCTCTATCATATCATCCCATATGGATACTATTGAAGTAGATGAGCTCGCATTGCTCATATGAGACGACTTCTGAGCGAGGATAACGCACACAACTTGCAGAACAAGAAACTTCGACTCCGACTATGTTCACACTGTAACTCTGCAGTATAACATCGGACATGCATACAGTTGAAGCATATACGACTACAGTGACCATATAAGACGACTTTGAAGGGTATATAGCGAGTACAATAGGCAAATGGTGATATATCGACTTCATCGTTGTGCACACTATATCGTCCAATTCTATCATATCACATGGACAATATTGAAGCAGACAAGTTCACATCGACCATATTGGACGACTCCCAAGCGGGTATAATGCATACAGTTTGCAGAACGAGGAACTTCGACTTCGACTATGTTTACATTGTAACTCTGCAGTTTGGCATCTGACATGCATACAGTTGGAGCAGATACGATTGCAGTGACCGTATAAGATGACTTCGAAGGGTATATAACAAGTACAATAGGCAAATGAAGATACATCGACTTCATCGTTGTGCACACTATATCTCTATATCCTATCATCTTACATTGACACTATTGGAGAAGACGAGTTTGCATTGACCATATAAGACGACTTCCAAGCGGGAATAATGCACAAAGCTTGTAGAACAAGAAACTTCGACTTTGACAATGTTTACACTGTAACTCTGCAGTAAAGCAACTGACAGGCATACAGTTGAAGCAGATACGATGGCAGTGACCGTATGAGACGACTTTGAAGGGTATATAACGAGTAAAATAGGCACAGGGGGATACATCGACTCCATCGTCGAACACACTATCTCTATCCCATCACCTCACATGAACACTATTAGAGCAGACAAGTTCTCATCGCCCGCCAAGCGGGCATAACGCACACGAATTGCAGAACAATAAACTTCGACTTCGACTATGATTACACTGTTACTCTGTAGTCAAGCATCTGACATGAATAGAGTTGAAGCAGATACGACTACAGTGACCATATAAGACGGCTTTGAAGGGTATATAACAAGTACAATAGGCAGATGAAGATACATCGACCTCTTCGTTGTGCACACTATATCTCTCTATCCTATCATCTCACATTGACACTATTGAAGCAGACAAGTTCGCATTGACCAAATAAGACGACTCCCAAGCGACTATAACACACATAGCTTGCAGAACAAGAAACTCCGACTTTGACTATGTTCACACTGTAACTCTGCAGTCCAGCATCTGACATGCATACACTTGAAGCAGATACGATTGCAGTGACCGTATGAGACGACTGTGAAGGGTATATAACGAGTTCAATAGGCAAATGGGGATACAACGACTCCATCGTCGTACACACTATATATCTCTTTCCTATCATCTCATATGGACACTTTCGAAGCAGGCAAGTTCGCATTGATTATATAAGTCGACTTCCAAGCGGGTATAACGGAAACAGTTTGCAGAACAAGAAACTTCGACTTTGACTTTGTTTACATTGTAACTCTGCAATCTAGCATCTGACATGCATACAGTTGAAGCAGATACGACTGCAGTGACCGTATAAGAAGACTTTGAAGGGTATATAACGAGTACAATAGGAAAATGAAGATACATCGACTTCATCGTTGTGCACAGTATATCTCTCTATCCTATCATCTCACATGGACACTATTGAAGCAGACAAGTTCGCATTGACCATATAAGACGACTCCCAAGCAGGCATAACGCATACGATTTGCAGAACAAGAAACTTCAACTTCGACTATGTTAACACTGTTACTCTGCAGTCTAGCATCTGGCATGCATACATTGAAGCGGATACGATGGCAGTGACCATTCAAGACGACTCTGAAGAGTATATAACGAGTTCAATAGGCAAATGGAGTTACATCGACATCATCGGTGTGCACACTCTATCTCTCTATCCTATCATCTCACATGGAGACTATTGGAGGAAACGAGTTCGCAATGCCCATATGAGACGACTTTTAGGCAGGTATAACGCACACAACTTGCAGAACAAGAAACTTCGACTTCGACTATGTTCACACTGTAACTCTGCAGTGACCGTATAAAACGACTTTGAAGGGATTATAGCAAGTACAATAGGGGTACAATAGGCGAATGAAGATACATCGACATCATCGTTGTGCACACTATATCTCTCTATCCTATCATCTTACATGGAAACTATTGAAGCAGACAAGTTCGCAATGACCATATGAGACGACTGTCAAGAGGATATAACGCACACAGCTTGCAGAATAAGAAACTCCGACTTTGACTATATTCACACTGTAACTCTGCAGTCTAGCATCTGACATGCATACAGTTGAAGCAGATACGACTGCAGTGACCGTATAAGATGACTTTGAAGGGTATATAACGAGTACAATAGGCAAATGAAGATACATCGACTTCATCGTTGTGCACAGTATATCTCTCTATCCTATCATCTCACATGGACACTATTGAAGCAGACAAGTTCGCATTGACCATATAAGACGACTCCCAAGCGGGCATAACGCATACGATTTGCAGAACAAGAAACTCCAACTTCGACTATGTTAACACTGTTACTCTGCAGTCTAGCATCTGGCATGCATTTAGTTGAAGCGGATACGATGGCAGTGACCGTTCAAGACGACTCTGAAGAGTATATAACGAGTTCAATAGGGCAAATGGAGTTTTATCGACATCATCGGTGTGCACACTCTATCTCTCTATTCTATCATCTCACATGGATACTATTGGAGCAAACGAGTTCGCAATGCCCATATGAGACGACTTCTAGGCAGGTATAACGCACACAACTTGCAGAACAAGAAACTTCGACTTCGACTATGTTCACACTGTAACTCTGCAGTCTAGCATATGACATGCATACAGTTGATGCAGGAACGATTGCAGTGACCGTATAAAACGACTTTGAAGGGATTATTGCGGGTACAATAGGGGTACAATAGGCGAATGAAGATACATCGACATCATCGTTGTGCACACTATATCTCTCTATCCTATCATCTTACATGGACACTATTGAAGCAGACAATTCCGCAATGACCATATGAGACGACTCTCAAGAGGATTCAACGCACACAGCTTGCAGAATGAGAAACTCCGACTTCGACTATATTCACACTGTAACTCTGCAGTCTAGCATCTGACATGCATACAGTTGAAGCAGATACGATGGCAGTGACCGTATGAGACGACTCCGAAGGGTAAATAACGAGTACAATAGGCAGATGGGGATACATCGACTTCATCGTCGTACACACTATATATCTCTATCCTATCATCCCACATGGACACTATTGAAGCAGACAAGTTCACATCGACCATATTGGACGACTCCCAAGCGGGTATAACGTATACAGTTTGCAAAACAAGGAACTTCGACTTCGACTATGTTTACATTGTAACTCTGCAGTCTGGCATCTGACATGCATACAGTTGAAGCAGATACGATTGCAGTGACCGTATAAGATGACTTTGGAGGGTATATAACGAGTACAATAGGCAAATGAAGATACATCAATTTCATCGTTGTGCACACTATATCTCTCTATCCTATCATCTTACATCGACACTATTGAAGCAGACAAGTTTGCATTGACCATATAAGACGACTTCCAAACGGGTTTAACGCATACAGTTTGCAGAACAATTAACTTCGACTCCGACTATGTTTACACTGTTACTCTGCAGTCTAGCATCTGACATGCATAACATTGAAGCATATACAATGGCAGTGACCGTATGAGACGACTTTGGAGGGTACATAACGAGTACAACAGGCAAATGGGGATACATCGACTTCATTGTCGTATACACTATATCTCTCTATCCTATCATCTCACATGGACACTATTGAAGCCGACAAGTTCGCATTGACCATATGAGACGACTCCCAAGCGGGCATAACGCATACAGTTTGCAGAACAATAAACTTCGACTTCAACTATGTTCACACTGTAACTCTGCAGTCTAGCATCTGACATGCATAACATTGAAGCAGATGCGATGGCAGTGACCGTATGAGACGACTTTGAAGGGTACATAACGAGTACAACTGTCAAATAGGGATACATCAACTTCATCGTCGTACACACTATATATCTCTATCCTATCACCTCACATGAACACTTTTGAGGCAGACAAGTTCGCATTGACCATATGAGACGACTCCCAAGCGTGTACATATAACGCACACATCTTGCAGAACACGAAACTTCGACTTCGACTATGTTAACACTGTAACCCTACAGTCTAGCATCTGACATGCATACAGTTGAAGCAAATACGATTGCAGTGACCGTATAAGACGACATTGAAGGGTATATAACGAGTACAATGGGCAAATGGAGATACATCGACTTCATCGTTGTGCACACTTCATCTCTCTATCTTATCATTTTACATTGACACTATTGAAGCAGACTAGTTTGCATTGACCATATGAGACGACTTCCAAGCGGGTAAAACGCACACGATTTGCAGAACAAGAAACTTCGACTTCGATTATGTTTACACTGTAACCCTACAGTCTAGCATCTGACATGCATACAGTTGAAGCATATACGATTGCAGTAACCGTAAAAGACAACATTGAAGGGTATATAACGAGTACAATAGGCAAATGGGGATACATCGACTTCATCGTCGTACACACTATATATCTCTATCCTATCACCTCACATGAACAGTTTTGAAGCAGACGAGTTCGCATTGACCATATGAGACGACTCCCAAGCGTGTATAACGCACACATCTTGCAGAACACGAAACTTTGACTTCGACTATGTCAACACTGTGACCCTACAGTCAAGCATCTGACATTCATACAGTTGAAGCAAATACGATTGCAGTGACCGTATAAGACGACATTGAAAGGTATATAACGAGTACAATGGGAAAATGGGGATACATCGACTTCATCGTTGTGCACACTATATCTCTCTATATTATCATTTTACATTGACACTATTGAAGCAGACTAGTTTGCATTGACCATATGAGACGACTTTCAAGCGGGTATAACGCACACGATTTGCAGAACAAGAAACTTCGACTTCGATTATGTTTACACTGTAACCTTACAGTCTAGCATCTGACATGCATACAGTTGGAGCATATACGATTGCAGTAACCGTAAAAGACAACATTGAAGGGTATATAACGAGTACAATAGGCAAATGGGGATACATCGACTTCATCGTCGTACACACTATATATCTCTATCCTATCACCTCACATGAACACTTTCGAAGCCGACAAGTTTACATTGACCATATGAGACGTCTTCCAAGCGAGTATAACGCACACGATTTGCAGAACAAAAAACTCCGACTACGACTATGTTTACACAGGAAGTCTGCAGTCTAGCATCTGACATGCATACAGTTGATGCAGGAACGATTGCAGTGACCGTATAAGATGACTTTAAAGCTAATATAGAAAGTACAATAGGCAGATGTAGATACATCGACTCCATCGGAGTGCACCTTCTTTCTCTCTATCATATCATCCCATATGCATACTATTGGAGTAGATGAGCTCGCAATGCTCATATGAGACGACTTCTGAGCGAGGATAACGCACACAACTTGCAGAACAAGAAACTTCGACTTCGACTATGTTCACACTGTAACTCTGCAGTATAACATCGGACATGCAGTTGAAGCATATACGACAAAAGTGACCATATAAGACGACTTTGAAGGGTATATAGCGAGTACAACAGGCAAATGGTGATATATCGACTTCATCGTTGTGCACACTATATCGTCCAATCCTATCATATCACATAGACAATATTGAAGCAGACAAGTTCACATCGACCATATTGGACGACTCCCAAGCGGGTATAATGCATACAGTTTGCAGAACGAGGAACTTCGACTTCGACTATGTTTACATTGTAACTCTGCAGTATGGCATCTGACATGCATACAGTTGAAGCAGATACGATTGCAGTGACCGTATAAGATGACTTCGAAGGGTATATAACAAGTACAATAGGCAAATGAAGATACATCGACTTCATCGTTGTGCACACTATATCTCTCTATCCTATCATCTTACATTGACACTATTGGAGGAGACGAGTTTGCATTGACCATATAAGACGAAATCCAAGCGGGAATAATGCACAAAGCTTGTAGAACAAGAAACTTCGACTTTGACAATGTTTACACTGTAACTCTGCAGTAAAGCAACTGACATGCATACAGTTGAAGCAGATACGATGGCAGTGACCGTATGAGACGACTTTGAAGGGTATATAACGAGTAAAATAGGCACAGGGGGATACATCGACTCCATCGTCGAACACACTATCTCTATCCCATCACCTCACATGAACACTATTGGAGCAGACAAGTTCTCATCGCCCGCCAAGCGGGCATAACGCACACGAATTGCAGAACAATAAACTTCGACTTCGACTATGATTACACTGTTACTCTGTAGTCTAGCATCTGACATGAATAGAGTTGAAGCAGATACGACTACAGTGACCATATAAGACGGCTTTGAAGGGAATATAACAAGTACAATAGGCAAATGAAGATACATCGACCTCTTCGTTGTGCACACTATATCTCTCTATCCTATCATCTCACATTGACACTATTGAAGCAGACAAGTTCGCATTGACCAAATAAGACGACTCCCAAGCGACTATAACACACACAGCTTGCAGAACAAGAAACTCCGACTTTGACTATGTTCACACTGTAACTCTGCAGTCCAGCATCTGACATGCATACACTTGAAGCAGATACGATTGCAGTGACCGTATGAGAAGACTGTGAAGAAATTTCAAATTCATCTTTTGAGAATGTTAAACTGTCACTCACAGAAAAAACGTTATTATATTATCCACAGCATGATGCAATGACAAGCATAGCGGTAGATGCTTCAGATAGTGCTGTTGGTGCTGTATTACAGCAATACATAAATAACACGTGGTGCCCAATATCATTTTTCTCAAAAAAGTTGTCCCAAACAGAGACGAGATATTGTACTTTTGGCAAAGAATTATTGGCCATATTCCTTGCAATAAAACATTTTTGTTATTTCGTGGAGGGTCGTGAATTTTTTGTCTTCACAGATCATAAACCTCTTACGTTTATATTCTCCAGAAATTCTGAAAATCATAATCCTAGAGAAATCCGACAAATGGAATATATATCTGAATTTACTACTGATATTCGTTACATTAGAGGTTCCGAAAACGTAGTGGCTGACGCTCTATCTCGAATGTATATCAATAATTTGAATAAAAAAGAATTGATAGTAGATTATGAAGTAATTGCCGAACATCAAAAAAATGATTCTGAATTATTAGACCTTCAAACAAAAACAAAACATTCACTTAAATTAAAACAGATTGCTATACCTGACAGCACTAATAATTCCACACTGTATTGCGATGTTTCATCAACCAATTTCAGACCATTCATACCTACGTCGTTCCGCAGAAAAATTTTCGATAATTTTCATTCATTATCACACCCTAGTATTCGTGCGACTCAAAAACTCATTAGTCAACGTTTTGTTTGGCCAAGTGTCAATAAAGATATCAGAAATTGGACTAAAAAGTGCATTCATTGTCAAAAATCTAAGATAAATCGTCATACATCGGCACCCTTTCAGAAATTCTCTGCTCCAGACACGCGATTTGATCACATTCATATTGATCTAGTTGGTCCTTTACCGCCTTCTAGAGGATACAAATATTTATTGACTTGTATCGATAGATATTCTCGATGGCCTGAAGCATTTCCTCTATCAGACATTTCTTCTGAAACTGTCGCATCAACCTTGATTTCAGGTTGGATATCAAGGTTTGGTGTTCCTTCAATTATAACAACGGATCAAGGTAGGCAATTTGAATCATCTGTTTTTAGGAGTTTAACAGAATTTCTAGGGATTAAAAGAATTCGTTCTTGTGCATATCATCCAATCAGTAACGGCATTATTGAGAGGTTCCATCGGACTCTCAAATCTTCTTTGAGATGTTATGTTGACGCTTCTCAAAATTGGATTGATTATCTACCTATAGTTCTACTAGGACTACGTTCGGTAATTGAGGAAGATTTAGGGTGTTCGTCTGCAGAAATGGTTTACGGCACAACACTTCGTTTACCAAATGAATTCTTTGAATCATCCGACAAACCC
>OU896716.1:23088674-23160441 GCA_918026855.4 Phaedon cochleariae
TATACCCTTCAAAGTCATCTTATACGGTCACTGCAGTCGAATCTTCTCCAACTGTATGCATGTCAGATGCTAGACTGCAGAGTTACAATGTAAACAAAGTCGAAGTCGAAGTTTCTTGTTCTGCAAACTGTTTGCGTTATACCCGCTTGGAAGTCGACTTATATAATCAATGCGAACTTGCCTGCTTCGAAAGTGTCCATATGAGATGATAGGATAGAGATATATAGTGTGTACGACGATGGAGTCGTTGTATCCCCATTTGCCTATTGAACTCGTTATATACCCTTCACAGTCGTCTCATACGGTCACTGCAATCGTATCTGCTCCAAGTGTATGCATGTCAGATGCTGGACTGCAGAGTTACAGTGTGAACATAGTCGAAGTCGGAGTTTCTTTTTCTGCAAGCTGTGTGTGTTATAGTCGCTTGGGAGTCGTCTCATTTGGTCAATGCGAACTTGTCTGCTTCAATAGTGTCAATGTGAGATGATAGGATAGAGAGATATAGTGTGCACAACGAAGAGGTCGATGTATCTTCATTAGCCTATTGTACTTGTTATATATCCTTCAAAGCCGTCTTATATGGTCACTGTAGTCGTATCTGCTTCAACTCTATTCATGTCAGATGCTAGACTACAGAGTAACAGTGTAATCATAGTCGAAGTTGAAGTTTATTGTTCTGCAATTCGTGTGCGTTATGCCCGCTTGGCGGGCGATGAGAACTTGTCTGTTCCAATAGTGTTCATGTGAGGTGATGGGATAGAGATAGTGTGTTCGACGATGGAGTCGATGTATCCCCCTGTGCCTATTTTACACGTTTTATACCCTTCAAAGTCGTCTCATACGGTCACTGCCATCGTATCTGCTTCAAGTGTATGCATGTCAGATGCTGGACTGCAGAGTTACAGTGTGAACATAGTCAAAGTCGGAGTTTCTTGTTCTGCAAGCTGTGTGTGTTATAGTCGCCTGGGAGTCGTCTTATTTGGTCAATGCGAACTTGTCTGCTTCAATAGTGTCAATGTGAGATGATAGGATAGAGAGATATAGTGTGCACAACAAAGAGGTCGATGTATCTTCATTTGCCTATTGTACTTGTTATATACCCTTCAAAGCCGTCTTATATGGTCACTGTAGTCGTATCTGCTTCAACTCTATTCATGTCAAATGCTTGACTACAGAGTAACAGTGTAATCATAGTCGAAGTCGAAGTTTATTGTTCTGCAATTCGTGTGCGTTATGCCCGCTTGGCGGGCGATGAGAACTTGTCTGCTCTAATAGTGTTCATGTGAGGTGATGGGATAGAGGTAGTGTGTTCGACGATGGGGTCGATGTATCCCCCTGTGCCTATTTTACTCGTTATATACCCATCAAAGTCGTCTCATACGGTCACTGCCATCGTATTTGCTTCAACTGTATGCCTGTCAGTTGCTAGACTGTAGAGTTACAGTGTAAACATTGTCAAAGTCGGAGTTTCTTGTTCTACAAGCTTTGTGCGTTATTCCCGCTTGGAAGTCGTCTTATATGGTCAATGCAAACTCGTCTCCTTCGATAGTGTCAATGTAAGATGATAGGATAGAGAGATATAGTGTGCACAACGATGAAGTCGATGTATCTTCATTTGCCTATTGTTCTTGTTATATACCCTTCGAAGTCATCTTATACGGTCACTGCAATCGTATCTGCTTCAACTGTATGCATGTCAGATGCCAGACTGCAGAGTTACAATGTAAACATAGTCGAAGTCGAAGTTCCTCGTTCTGCAAACTGTATGCATTATACATGCTTGGGAGTCGTCCAATATGGTCGATGTGAACTTGTCTGCTTCAATTTTGTCCATGTGATATGATAGGATTGGACGATATAGTGTGCACAACGATGAAGTCGATATATCACCATTTGCCTATTGTACTCGCTATATACCCTTCAAAGTCGTCTTATATGGTCACTGAAGTCGTATATGCTTCAACTGTATGCATGTCCGATGTTATACTGCAGAGTTACAGTGTGAACATAGTCGAAGTCGAAGTTTCTTGTTCTGCAAGTTGTGTGCGTTATCCTCGCTCAGAAGTCGTCTCATATGAGCATTGCGAGCTCATCTACCCCAATAGTATCCATATGGAATGATATGATAGAGAGAAAGAAAGTGCACTCCGATGGAGTCGATGTATCTTCATCTGCCTATTGTACTTTCTATATTCGCTTTAAAGTCATCTTATTTGGTCACTGCCATCATATCAGCTTCAACTGTATGCATGTCAGATGCTAGACTGCAGACTTCCTGTGTAAACATAGTCGTAGTCGGAGTTTTTTGTTCTGCAAATCGTGTGCGTTATACTCGCTTGGAAGTCGTCTCATATGGTCAATGCAAACTTGTCGGCTTCGAAAGTGTTCATGTGAGGTGATAGGATAGAGATATATAGTGTGTACGACGATGAAGTCGATGTATCCCCATTTGCCTATTGTACTCGTTATATACCCTTCAATGTTGTCTTTTACGGTTACTGCAATCGTATATGCTTCAACTGTATGCATGTCAGATGCTAGACTGTAGGGTTACAGTGTAAACATAATCGAAGTCGAAGTTTCTTGTTCTGCAAATCGTGTGCGTTATACCCGCTTGGAAGTCGTCTCATATGGTCAATGCAAACTAGTCTGCTTCAATAGTGTCAATGTAAAATGATAATATAGAGAGATATAGTGTGCACAACGATGAAGTCGATGTATCCCCATTTGCCCATTGTACTCGTTATATACCCTTCAATGTCGTCTTATACGGTCACTGCAATCGTATTTGCTTCAACTGTATGAATGTCAGATGCTTGACTGTAGGGTCACAGTGTTGACATAGTCGAAGTCAAAGTTTCGTGTTCTGCAAGATGTGTGCGTTATACACGCTTGGGAGTCGTCTCATATAGTCAATGCGAACTCGTCTGCTTCAAAACTGTTCATGTGAGGTGATAGGATAGAGAAATATGGTGTGTACGACGATGAAGTCGATGTATCCCCATTTGCCAGTTGTACTCGTGATGTACCCTCCAAAGTCGTCTCATACGGTCACTGCCATCGTATCTGCTTCAATTTTAAGCATGTCAGATGCTAGACTGCAGAGTAACTGTGTAAACATAGTCGAAGTCGAAGTTTCTTGTTCTGCAGATCGTGTGCGTTACACCCGCTTGGAAGTCATCTCATATGGTCAATGCAAACTAGTCCGCTTCAATAGTGTCAATGTTAAATGATAATATAGAGAGATATAGTGTGCACAACGATGAAGTCGATGTATCCCCATTTGCCCATTGTACTCGTTATATACCCTACAATGTCGGCTTATACGATCACTGCAATCGTATTTGCTTCAACTGTATGAATGCCAGATGCTTGACTGTAGGGTCACAGTGTTAACATAGTCGAAGACGGAGTTTCGTGTTCTGCAAGATGTGTGCGTTATACACGCTTGAAAGTCGTCTCATATTGTCAATGCGAACTTGTCTGCCTCAAAAGTGTTTATGTGAGGTGATAGGATAGAGATATATAGTGTGTACGACGATGAAGTCGATGGATCCCCATTTGCCAGTTGTACTCGTTATGTACCCTTCAAAGTCGTCTCATACGGTCACTGCCATCGCATCTGCTTCAATGTTATGCATGTCAGATGCTAGACTGCAGAGTAACAGAGTAAACAAAGTCGAAGTTGAAGTTTATTGTTCTGCAAACTGTATGCGTTATGCCCGCTTGGGAGTCGTCTCATATGGTCGATGCGAACTTGTCTGCTTCAATAGTGTCCATGTAAGATGATAGGATAGAGAGATATAGTGTGTACGACATGAAGTCGATGTATCTCAATTTGCCTGTTGTACTCGTTATATACCCTTCGAAGTCGTCTCATACGGTCACTGCCATCGTATCTGCTTCAATGTTATGCATGTCAGATGCTAGACTGCAGAGTGACAGTTTGAACATAGTCGAAGTCGAAGTTTATTGTTCTGCAAACTGTATGCGTTATACCCGTTTGTAATTCGTCTTATATGGGCAATGCGAACTTGTCTGCTTCAATAGTGTCCATGTAAGATGATAGGGTAAAGATATATAGTGTGTACGACGATGGGATCGTTGTATCCCCATTTGTCTATTGTACTCGTTATATACCCTTCAGAGTCGTCTCATACGGTAACTGCCATCGCATCTGCCCCAACTGTATGCATGTCTGATGCTGGACTGCGGAGTAACAATGTGAACATAGTCGGAGACATAGTTTCTTGTTCTGCAAACTGTATGCGTTATACCCGCTTGGGAGTCGTCTCATATGGTCAATGCGAACTTGTCTGCTTCAATTGTGTCCATGTGAGATGATAGGATAGAGAGATATAGTGTGCACAACGATGAAATTGATGTATCTTCATTTGCCTATTGTACTCGTTATATACTCTCCAAAGTCGTCTTATACGGTCACTGCAATCGTATCTGCTTCAATGTTATGCATGTCAGATGCTAGACTGCAGAGTAACTGTGTAAACATAGTCGAAGTCGAAGTTTCTTGTTCTGCAAATCGTGTGCGTTATACCCGCTTGAAAGTCATCTCATATGGTCAATGCAAACTAGTCTGCTTCAATAGTGTCAATGTGAAATGATAATATAGAGAGATATAGTGTGCACAACGATGAAGTCGATGTATCCCCATTTGCCCATTGTACTCGTTATATACCCTACAATGTCGGCTTATACGATCACTGCAATCGTATTTGCTTCAACTGTATGAATGCCAGATGCTTGACTGTAGGGTCACAGTGTTAACATAGTCGAAGACGGAGTTTCGTGTTCTGCAAGATGTGTGCGTTATACACGCTTGAAAGTCGTCTCATATTGTCAATGCGAACTTGTCTGCCTCAAAAGTGTTCATGTGAGGTGATAGGATAGAGATATATAGTGTGTACGACGATGAAGTCGATGTATTCCCATTTGCCAGTTGTACTCGTTATGTACCCTTCGAAGTCGTCTCATACGGTCACTGCCATCGTATCTGCTTCAATGTTATGCATGTCAGATGCTAGACTGCAGAGTAACAGTGTAAAAAAAGTCGAAGTTGAAGTTTATTGTTCTGCAAACTGTATGCGTTATGCCCGCTTGGGAGTCGTCTCATATGGTCAATGCGAACTTGTCTGCTTCAATAGTGTCCATGTAAGATGATAGGGTAAAGATATATAGTGTGTACGACGATGGGATCGTTGTATCCCCATTTGTCTATTGTTCTCGTTATATACCCTTCAGAGTCGTCTCATACGGTAACTGCCATCGCATCTGCCCCAACTGTATGCATGTCTGATGCTGGACTGCGGAGTAACAATGTGAACATAGTCGGAGACATAGTTTCTTGTTCTGCAAATTGTATGCGTTATACCCGCTTGGGAGTCGTCTCATATGGTCAATGCGAACTTGTCTGCTTCAATTGTGTCCATGTGAGATGATAGGATAGAGAGATATAGTGTGCACAACGATGAAATTGATGTATCTTCATTTGCCTATTGTACTTGTAATTTCCCCTCCAAAGTTGTCTTATACGGTCACTGCAATCGTATCTGCTTCAACTGTATGCATGTCAGAACGCCAGACTGCAGAGTTACAATGTAAACATAGTCGAAGTTGAAGTTCCTTGTTCTGCAAACTGTATGCGTTATACCCGCTTAGGAGTCGTCCAATATGGTCGATGTGGACTTGTCTGCTTCAATATTGTTCATATGAGGTGATAGGATTGGAAGATATAGTGTGCAGAACGCTGAAGTCGATATATCACCATTTGCCTGTTGTACTCGCTATATCGCCTCCAAAGTCATCTTATATGGTCACTGTAGTCGTATCTGCTTCAACTGTATGCATGTCAGATGCTAGACTGTAGGGTTACAGTGTGAACATAGTCGAAGTCGAAGTTTCTTGTTCTGCAAATTGTGTGCGTTATACTCGTCCCATATGAGCATTGTGAGCTCGTCTGCTTCAATAGCATCCATGTGAGATGATATGATAGAGAGAAAGAATGTGCACTTCGATGATTTCGATGTATCTTTATCTGCCTATTGCATTTTCTATATTCGCTTCAAAGTCACCTTATATGGTCACTGCCATCATATCAGCTTCAACTGTATGCATGTCAGATGCTAGACTGCAGACTTCCTGTGTAAACATAGTCGTAGTCGAAGTTTTTTGTTCTGCAAATCGTTCGCGTTATACTCGCTTGTGAGTCGTCTCATATGGTCAATGCGAACTTGTCTGCTTCAATAGTGTCCATGTGAGATGATAGGATAGAGAGATATAGTGTGTACGACGATGAAGTCGATGTATCTTCATTCGCCTATTGTACTCGTTATATACCCTTTAATATCGTCTCATACGGTTACTGCAATCGTATATGCTCCAACTGTATGCATGTCAGATGCTAGACTGTAGGGTTACAGTGTAAACATAATCGAAGACGAAGTTTCTTGTTCTGCAAATCGTGTGCGTTATACCCGCTTGGAAGTCGTCTCATATGGTCAATGCACGATAGTCTGCTTCGATAGTGTCAATGTAAAATGATAAGATTGAGAGATAAAGTGTGCACAACGATGAAGTCGATGTATCTCCATTTGCCCATTGTACTCGTTATATACCCTTCAATGTCGTCTTATACGGTCACTGCAATCGTATTTGCTTCAACTGTATGCATGTCAGATGCTAGACTGTAGGGTTACAGTGTTAACATAGTCGAAGTCGAAGTTTCGTGTTCTGCAAGATGTGTGCGTTATATGTACACGCTTGGGAGTCGTCTCATATGGTCAATGCGAACTTGTCTGCCTCAAAAGTGTTCATGTGAGGTGATAGGATAGAGATATATAGTGTGTACGACGATGAAGTTGATGTATCCCTATTTGACAGTTGAACTCGTTATGTACCCTTCAAAGTCGTCTCATACGGTCACTGCCATCGCATCTGCTCCAATGTTATGCATGTCAGATGCTAGACTGCAGAGTTACAGTGTAAACATAGTCGAAGTCGAAGTTTAATGTTCTGCAAACTGTATGCGTTATGCCCGCTTGGGAGTCATCTCATATGGTCAATGCGAACTTGTCGGCTTCAATAGTGTCTATGTGAGATGATAGGATAGAGAGATATAGTGTATACGACGATGAAGTCGATGTATCCCCATTTGCCTGTTGTACTCGTTATATACCCTTCAAAGTCGTCTCATACGGGCACTGCCATTGTATATGCTTCAATGTTATGCATGTCAGATGCTAGACTCTAGAGTAACAGTGTCAACATAGTCGGAGTCGAAGTTAATTGTACTGCAAACTGTATGCGTTATACCCGTTTGGAAGTCATCTTATATGGTCAATGCAAACTTGTCTGCTTCAATAGTGTCGATGTAAGATGATAGGATAGAGAGATATAGTGTGCACAACGATGAAATTGATGTATCTTCATTTGCCTATTGTACTCGTTATATACCCTCCAAAGTCATCTTATACGGTCACTGCAATCGTATCTGCTTCAACTGTATGCATGTCAGATGCCAGACTGCAGAGTTACAATGTAAACATAGTCGAAGTCGAAGTTCTTTGATCTGCAAACTGTATACGTTATACCCGCTTGGGAGTCGTCTAATATGGTCGATGTGAACTTGTCTGCTTCAATAGTGTCCATGTGGGATGATAGGATAGAGATATATAGTGTGTACGACGATGAAGTCGATGTATCCCCATCTGCCTATTGTACTCGTTATTTACCCTTCGAAGTCGTCTCATACGGTCACTGTCATCGTATCTGCTTCAACTGTATGCATGTCAGATGCTAGACTGCAGAGTTACAGTGTGAATATAGTCAAAGTCGGAGTTTATTATTCTGCAAGCTGTGTGCGTTATATCCTCTTGAGAGTCGTCTCATATGGTCATTGCAAACTTGTCTGCTTCAATAGTGTCCATGTAAGATGATAGGATAAAGAGATATAGTGTGCACAACGATGATGTCGATGTATCTTCGTTGAAGTCGTTTTATACGGTCACTGCAATCGTTCCTGCATCAACTGTATGCATGTCATATGCTAGACTGCAGAGTTACAGTGTGAACATAGTCGAAGTCGAAGTTTCTTGTTCTGCAAGTTGTGTGCGTTATACCTGCCTAGAAGTCGTCTCATATGGGCATTGCGAACTCGTTTGCTTCAATAGTATCCATGTGAGATGATAGAATAGAGAGATAGAGTGTGCACACCGATGATGTCGATAAAACTCCATTTGCCTATTGAACTCGTTGTATACTCTTCAGAGTTGTCTTGAACGGTCACTGCCATCGTATCCGCTTCAACTGTTTGCATGCCAGATGCTAGACTGCAGAGTAACAGTGTGAACATAGTCGAAGTCGAAGTTTCTTGTTCTGCAAGTTGTGTGCGTTATACCTGCCTAGAAGTCGTCTCATATGGGCATTGCGAACTCGTTTGCTCCAATAGTCTCCATGTGAGATGATAGGATAGAGGGATAGAGTGTGCACACCGATGATGTCGATGTAACTCCATTTGCCTATTGAACTCGTTATATAGTCTTCAGAGTCGTCTTGAACGGTCACTGCCATCGTATCCGCTTCACTGTATGCATGCCAGATGCTAGACTGCAGAGTAACAGTGTTAACATAGTCGAAGTTGAAGTTTCTTGTTCTGCAAATCGTATGCGTTATGCCTGCTTGGGAGTCGACTTATATGGTCAACGCGAACTTGTCTGCTTCAATAGTGTCCATGTGAGATGATAGGATAGAGAGATATACTGTGCACAACGATGAAGTCGATGTATCTTCATTTGCCTATTGTACTCGTTATATACCCTTCAAAGTCATCTTATACGGTCACTGCAGTCGTATCTGCTTCAACTGTATGCATGTCAGATGCTAGACTGCAGAGTTACAATGTAAACAAAGTCGAAGTCGAAGTTTCTTGTTCTGCAAACTGTTTGCGTTATACCCGCTTGGAAGTCGTCAAATATAATCAATGCGAACTTGCCTGCTTCGAAAGTGTCCATATGAGATGATAGGATAGAGATATATAGTGTGTACGACGATGGAGTCGTTGTATCCCCATTTGCCTATTGAACTCGTTATATACCCTTCACAGTCGTCTCATACGGTCACTGCAATCGTATCTGCTTCAAGTGTAAGCATGTCAGATGCTGGACTGCAGAGTTACAGTGTAAACATAGTTAAAGTCGGAGTTTCTTGTTCTGCAAGCTGTGTGTGTTATAGTCGCTTGGGAGTCGTCTTATTCGGTCAATGCGATCTTGTCTGCTTCAATAGTGTCAATGTGAGATGATAGGATAGAGAGATATAGTGTGCACAACGATGAAATTGATGTATCTTCATTTGCCTATTGTACTCGTTATATACCCTCCAAAGTCATCTTATACGGTCACTGCAATCGTATCTGCTTCAACTGTATGCATGTCAGATGCCAGACTGCAGAGTTACAATGTAAACATAGTCGAAGTCGAAGTTCTTTGATCTGCAAACTGTATACGTTATACCCGCTTGGGAGTCGTCTAATATGGTCGATGTGAACTTGTCTGCTTCAATAGTGTCCATGTGGGATGATAGGATAGAGATATATAGTGTGTACGACGATGAAGTCGATGTATCCCCATCTGCCTATTGTACTCGTTATTTACCCTTCGAAGTCGTCTCATACGGTCACTGTCATCGTATCTGCTTCAACTGTATGCATGTCAGATGCTAGACTGCAGAGTTACAGTGTGAATATAGTCAAAGTCGGAGTTTATTATTCTGCAAGCTGTGTGCGTTATATCCTCTTGAGAGTCGTCTCATATGGTCATTGCAAACTTGTCTGCTTCAATAGTGTCCATGTAAGATGATAGGATAAAGAGATATAGTGTGCACAACGATGATGTCGATGTATCTTCGTTGAAGTCGTTTTATACGGTCACTGCAATCGTTCCTGCATCAACTGTATGCATGTCATATGCTAGACTGCAGAGTTACAGTGTGAACATAGTCGAAGTCGAAGTTTCTTGTTCTGCAAGTTGTGTGCGTTATACCTGCCTAGAAGTCGTCTCATATGGGCATTGCGAACTCGTTTGCTTCAATAGTATCCATGTGAGATGATAGAATAGAGAGATAGAGTGTGCACACCGATGATGTCGATAAAACTCCATTTGCCTATTGAACTCGTTGTATACTCTTCAGAGTTGTCTTGAACGGTCACTGCCATCGTATCCTCTTCAACTGTTTGCATGCCAGATGCTAGACTGCAGAGTAACAGTGTGAACATAGTCGAAGTCGAAGTTTCTTGTTCTGCAAGTTGTGTGCGTTATACCTGCCTAGAAGTCGTCTCATATGGGCATTGCGAACTCGTTTGCTCCAATAGTCTCCATGTGAGATGATAGGATAGAGGGATAGAGTGTGCACACCGATGATGTCGATGTAACTCCATTTGCCTATTGAACTCGTTATATAGTCTTCAGAGTCGTCTTGAACGGTCACTGCCATCGTATCCGCTTCACTGTATGCATGCCAGATGCTAGACTGCAGAGTAACAGTGTTAACATAGTCGAAGTTGAAGTTTCTTGTTCTGCAAATCGTATGCGTTATGCCTGCTTGGGAGTCGACTTATATGGTCAACGCGAACTTGTCTGCTTCAATAGTGTCCATGTGAGATGATAGGATAGAGAGATATACTGTGCACAACGATGAAGTCGATGTATCTTCATTTGCCTATTGTACTCGTTATATACCCTTCAAAGTCATCTTATACGGTCACTGCAGTCGTATCTGCTTCAACTGTATGCATGTCAGATGCTAGACTGCAGAGTTACAATGTAAACAAAGTCGAAGTCGAAGTTTCTTGTTCTGCAAACTGTTTGCGTTATACCCGCTTGGAAGTCGTCAAATATAATCAATGCGAACTTGCCTGCTTCGAAAGTGTCCATATGAGATGATAGGATAGAGATATATAGTGTGTACGACGATGGAGTCGTTGTATCCCCATTTGCCTATTGAACTCGTTATATACCCTTCACAGTCGTCTCATACGGTCACTGCAATCGTATCTGCTTCAAGTGTAAGCATGTCAGATGCTGGACTGCAGAGTTACAGTGTAAACATAGTTAAAGTCGGAGTTTCTTGTTCTGCAAGCTGTGTGTGTTATAGTCGCTTGGGAGTCGTCTTATTCGGTCAATGCGATCTTGTCTGCTTCAATAGTGTCAATGTGAGATGATAGGATAGAGAGATATAGTGTGCACAACGATGAGGTCGATGTATCTTCATTCGCCTATTGTACTTGTTATATACCCTTCAAAGCCGTCTTATATGGTCACTGTAGTCGTATCTGCTTCAACTCTATACATGTCAGATGCTAGACTACAGAGTAACAGTGTAATCATAGTCGAAGTCGAAGTTTATTGTTCTGCAATTCGTGTGCGTTATGCCCGCTTGGCGGGCGATGAGAACTTGTCTGCTCCAATAGTGTTCATGTGAGGTGATGGGATAGAGATAGTGTGTTCGACGATGGAGTCGATGTATCCCCCTGTGCCTATTTTACTCGTTATATACCCTCCAAAGTCGTCTCATACGGTCACTGATATCGTATCTGCTTCAACTGTATGCATGTCAGTTGCTTTACTGCAGAGTTACAGTGTAAACATTGTCAAAGTCGGAGTTTCTTGTTCTACAAGCTTCGTGCATTATTCCTGCTTGAAAGTCGTCTTATATGGTCAATGCAAACTCGTCTCCTCCAATAGTGTCAATGTAAGATGATAGGATAGAGAGATATAGTGTGCACAACGATGAAGTCGATGTATCTTCATTTGCCTATTGTACTTGTTATATACCCTTCGAAGTCATCTTATACGGTCACTGCAATCGTATCTGCTTCAACTGTATGCATGTCAGATGCCAGACTGCAGAGTTACAATGTAAACATAGTCGAAGTCGAAGTTCCTCGTTCTGCAAACTGTATGCATTATACCCGCTTGGAAGTCGTCCAATATGGTCGATGTGAACTTGTCTGCTTCAATATTGTCTATGTGATATGATAGGATTGGACGATATAGTGTGCACAACGATGAAGTCGATATATCACCATTTGCCTGTTGTACTCGCTATATACCCTTCAAAGTCGTCTTATATGGTCACTGTAGTCGTATATGCTTCAACTGTATGCATGTCCGATGTTATACTGCAGAGTTACAGTGTGAACATAGTCGAAGTCGAAGTTTCTTGTTCTGCAAGTTGTGTGGGTTATCCTCGCTCAGAAGTCGTCTCATATGAGCATTGCGAGCTCATCTACTCCAATAGTATCCATATGGGATGATATGATAGAGAGAAAAAAAGTGCACTCCGATGGAGTCGATGTATCTACATCTGCCTATTGTACTTTCTATATTCGCTTTAAAGTCATCTTATATGGTCACTGCCATCATATCAGCTTCAACTAAATGCATGTCAGATGCTAGACTGCAGACTTCCTGTGTAAACATAGTCGTAGTCGGAGTTTTTTGTTCTGCAAATCTTGTGCATTATACTCGCTTGGAAGTCGTCTCATATAGTCAATGCAAACTTGTCGGCTCCGAAAGTGTTCATGTGAGGTGATAGGATAGGGATATATAGTGTATACGACGATGAAGTCGATGTATCCCCCTGTGCCTATTTTACTCGTTATATACCCTTCAAAGTCGTCTCATACGGTCACTGCCATCGTATCTGCTTCAACTGTATGCCTGTCAGTTGCTTTACTGCAGAGTTACAGTGTAAACATTGTCAAAGTCGAAGTTTCTTGTTCTACAAGCTTTGTGCATTATTCCCGCTTGGAAGTCGTCTTATATGGTCAATGCAAACTCGTCTCCTTCAATAGTGTCAATGTAAGGTGATAGGATATAGAGATATAGTGTGCACAACGATGAAGTCGATGTATCTTCATTTGCCTATTGGACTTGTTATATACCCTTCGAAGTCATCTTATACGGTCACTGCAATCGTATCTGCTTCAACTGTATGCATGTCAGATGCCATACTGCAGAGTTACAATGTAAACATAGTCGAAGTCGAAGTTCCTCGTTCTGCAAACTGTATGCATTATACCCGCTTGGGAGTCGTCCAATATGGTCGATGTGAACTTGTCTGCTTCAATATTGTCCATGTGATATGATAGGATTGGACGATATAGTGTGCACAACGATGAAGTCGATATATCACCATTTGCCTGTTGTACTCGCTATATACCCTTCAAAGTCGTCTTATATGGTAACTGTAGTCGTATATGCTTCAACTGTATGCATGTCCGATGTTATACTGCAGAGTTACAGTGTGAACATAGTCGAAGTCGAAGTTTCTTGTTCTGCAAGTTGTGTGCGTTATCCTCGCTCAGAAGTCGTCTCATATGAGCATTGCGAGCTCATCTACTCCAATAGTATCCATATGGGATGATATGATAGAGAGAAAGAAAGTGCACTCCGATGGAGTCCATGTATCTACATCTGCCTATTGTACTTTCTATATTCGCTTCAAAGTCATCTCATATGGTCACTGCCATCATATCAGCTTCAACTGTATGCATGTCAGATGCTAGACTGCAGACTTCCTGTGTAAACATAGTCGTAGTCGGAGTTTTTTGTTCTGCAAATCGTGTGCGTTATACTCGCTTGGAAGTCGTCTCATATGGTCAATGCAAACTTGTCGGCTTCGAAAGTGTTTATGTGAGGTGATAGGATAGAGATATATAGTGTGTACGACGATGAAGTCGATGTATCCCCATTTGCCTATTGTACTCGTTATATACCCTTCAATGTTGTCTTTTACGGTTACTGCAATCGTATATGCTTCAACTGTATGCATGTCAGATGCTAGACTGTAGGGTTACAGTGTAAACATAATCGAAGTCGGAGTTTCTTGTTCTGCAAATCGTGTGCGTTATACCCGCTTGTAAGTCGTCTCATATGGTCGATGCAAACTAGTCTGCTTCAATAGTGTCAATGTAAAATGATAATATAGAGAGATATAGTGTGCACAACGATGAAGTCGATGTATCCCCATTTGCCCATTGTACTCGTTATATACCCTTCAATGTCGTCTTATTCGGTCACTGCAATCGTATTTGCTTCAACTGTATGAATGTCAGATGCTTGACTGTAGGGTCACAGTGTTGACATAGTCGAAGTCAAAGTTTCGTGTTCTGCAAGATGTGTGCGTTAAACACGCTTGGGAGTCGTCTCATATGGTCAATGTGAACTCGTCTGCTTCAAAACTGTTCATGTGAGGTGATAGGATAGAGATATATGGTGTGTACGACGATGAAGTCGATGTATCCCCATTTGCCAGTTGTACTCGTAATGTACCCTCCAAAGTCGTCTCATACGGTCACTGCCATCGTATCTGCTTCAATGTTATGCATGTCAGATGCTAGACTGCAGAGTAACTGTGTAAACATAGTCGAAGTCGAAGTTTCTTGTTCTGCAAATCGTGTTTGTTATACCCGCTTGGAAGTCATCTCATATGGTCAATGCAAACTAGTCTGCTTCAATAGTGTCAATGTAAAATGATAATATAGAGAGATATAGTGTGCACAACGATGAAGTCGATGTATCCCCATTTGCCCATTGTACTCGTTATATACCCTTCAATGTCAGCTTACACGATCACTGCAATCGTATTTGCTTCAACTGTATGAATGCCAGATGCTTGACTGTAGGGTCACAGTGTTAACATAGTCGAAGACGGAGTTTCGTGTTCTGCAAGATGTGTGCGTTATACACGCTTGAAAGTCGTCTCATATGGTCAATGCGAACTTGTCTGCTTCAAAAGTGTTCATGTGAGGTGATAGGATAGAGATATATAGTGTGTACGACGATGAAGTCGATGTATCCCCATTTGCCAGTTGTACTCGTTATGTACCCTTCAAAGTCGTCTCATACGGTCACTGCCATCGTATCTGCTTCAATGTTATGCATGTCAGATGCTAGACTGCAGAGTAACAGTGTAAACATAGTCGAAGTTGAAGTTTATTGTTCTGCAAACTGTATGCGTTATGCCCGCTTGGGAGTCGTCTCATATGGTCAATGCGAACTTGTCTGCTTCAATAGTGTCCATGTAAGATGATAGGATAGAGAGATATAGTGTGTACGACATGAAGTCGATGTATCTCAATTTGCCTGTTGTACTCGTTATATACCCTTCAAAGTCATCTCATACGGTCACTGCCATCGTATCTGCTTCAATGTTATGCATGTCAGATGCTAGACTGCAGAGTGACAGTTTAAACATAGTCGAAGTCGAAGTTTATTGTTCTGCGAACTGTATGCGTTATACCCGTTTGTAATTCGTCTCATATGGGCAATGCGAACTTGTCTGCTTCAATAGTGTCCCTGTAAGATGATAGAGTAAAGATATATAGTGTGTACGACGATGGGATCGTTGTATCCCCATTTGCCTATTGAATCCGTTATATACCCTTCACAGTCGTCTCATACGGTCACTGCAATCGTATCTGCTTCAAGTGTATGCATGTCAGATGCTGGACTGCAGAGTTACAGTGTGAACATAGTCAAAGTCGGAGTTTCTTGTTCTGCAAGCTGTGTGTGTTATAGTCGCTTGGGAGTCGTCTTATTTGGTCAATGCGAACTTGTCTGCTTCAATAGTGTCAATGTGAGATGATAGGATAGAGAGATATAGTGTGCACAAGGAAGAGGTCGATGTATCTTCATTTGCCTATTGTACTTGTTATATACCCTTCAAAGCCGTCTTATATGGTCACTGTAGTCGTATCTGCTTCAACTCTATTCATGTCAGATGCTAGACTACAGAGTAACAGTGTAATCATAGTCGAAGTCGAAGTTTATTGTTCTGCAATTCGTGTGCGTTATGCCCGCTTGGCGGGCGATGAGAACTTGTCTGCTCTAATAGTGTTCATGTGAGGTGATGGGATAGAGATAGTGTGTTCGACGATGGAGTCGATGTATCCCCCTGTGCCTATTTTACTCGTTATATACCCTTCGAAGTCGTCTCATACGGTCACTGCCATCGTATCTGCTTCAACTGTATGCCTGTCAGTTGCTTAACTGCAGAGTTACAGTGTAAACATTGTCAAAGTCGAAGTTTCTTGTTCTACAAGCTTTGTGCATTATTCCCGCTTGGAAGTCGTCTTATATGGTCAATGCAAACTCGTCTCCTTCAATAGTGTCAATGTAAGGTGATAGGATATAGAGATATAGTGTGCACAACGATGAAGTCGATGTATCTTCATTTGCCTATTGGACTTGTTATATACCCTTCGAAGTCATCTTATACGGTCACTGCAATCGTATCTGCTTCAACTGTATGCATGTCAGATGCCATACTGCAGAGTTACAATGTAAACATAGGCGAAGTCGAAGTTCCTCGGTCTGCAAACTGTATGCATTATACCCGCTTGGGAGTCGTCCAATATGGTCGATGTGAACTTGTCTGCTTCAATATTGTCCATGTGATATGATAGGATTGGACGATATAGTGTGCACAACGATGAAGTCGATATATCACCATTTGCCTGTTGTACTCGCTATATACCCTTCAAAGTCGTCTTATATGGTCATTGTAGTCGTATATGCTTCAACTGTATGCATGTCCGATGTTATACTGCAGAGTTACAGTGTGAACATAGTCGAAGTCGAAGTTTCTTGTTCTGCAAGTTGTGTGCGTTATCCTCGCTCAGAAGTCGTATCATATAAGCATTGCGAGCTCATCTACTCCAATAGTATCCATATGGGATGATATGATAGAGAGAAAGAAAGTGCACTCCGATGGAGTCCATGTATCTACATCTGCCTATTGTACTTTCTATATTCGCTTCAAAGTCATCTCATATGGTCACTGCCATCATATCAGCTTCAACTGTATGCATGTCAGATGCTAGACTGCAGACTTCCTGTGTAAACATAGTCGTAGTCGGAGTTTTTTGTTCTGCAAATCGTGTGCGTTATACTCGCTTGGAAGTCGTCTCATATGGTCAATGCAAACTTGTCGGCTTCGAAAGTGTTCATGTGAGGTGATAGGATAGAGATATATAGTGTGTACGACGATGAAGTCGATGTATCCCCATTTGCCTATTGTACTCGTTATATACCCTTCAATGTTGTCTTTTACGGTTACTGCAATCGTATATGCTTCAACTGTATGCATGTCAGATGCTAGACTGTAGGGTTACAGTGTAAACATAATCGAAGTCGGAGTTTCTTGTTCTGCAAATCGTGTGCGTTATACCCGCTTGTAAGTCGTCTCATATGGTCGATGCAAACTAGTCTGCTTCAATAGTGTCAATGTAAAATGATAATATAGAGAGATATAGTGTGCACAACGATGAAGTCGATGTATCCCCATTTGCCCATTGTACTCGTTATATACCCTTCAATGTCGTCTTATACGGTCACTGCGTCGTATTTGCACAACGATGAAATTGATGTATCTTCATTTGCCCATTGTACTCGTTATATACCCTCCAAAGTCATCTTAAACGGTCACTGCAATCGTATCTGCTTCAACTGTATGCATGTCAGATGCCAGACTGCAGAGTTACAATGTAAACATAGTCGAAGTCGAAGTTCCTTGATCTGCAAACTGTATACGTTATACCCGCTTGGGAGTCGTCCAATATGGTCGATGTGAACTTGTCTGCTTCAATAGTGTCCATGTGGGATGATAGGATAGAGATATATAGTGTGTACGACGATGAAGTCGATGTATCCCCATCTGCCTATTGTACTCGTTATTTACCCTTCGAAGTCGTCTCATACGGACACTGCCATCGTATCTGCTTCAACTGTATGCATGTCAGATGCTAGACTGCAGAGTTACAGTGTGAATATAGTCAAAGTCGGAGTTTCTTATTCTGCAAGCTGTGTGCGTTATATCCTCTTGAGAGTCGTCTCATATGGTCATTGCAAACTTGTCTGCTTCAATAGTGTCCATGTAAGATGATAGGATGAAGAGATATAGTGTGCACAACGATGATGTCGATGTATCTTCGTTGAAGTCGTTTTATACGGACACTGCAATCGTTCCTGCATCAACTGTATGCATGTCATATGCTAGACTGCAGAGTTCCAGTGTGAACATAGTCGAAGTAGAAGTTTCTTGTTCTGCAAGTTGTGTGCGTTATACCTGCCTAGAAGTCGTCTCATATGGGCATTGCGAACTCGTTTGCTCCAATAGTATCCATGTGAGATGATAGGATAGAGAGATAGAGTGTGCACACCGATGATGTCGATAAAACTCCATTTGCCTATTGAACTCGTTATATACTCTTCAGAGTTGTCTTGAACGGTCACTGCCATCGTATCCGCTTCAACTGTTCGCATGCCAGATGCTAGACTGCAGAGTAACAGTGTAAACATAGTCGAAGTTGAAGTTTCTTGTTCTGCAAATCATATGCGTTATGCCCGCTTGGGAGTCGTCTCATATGGTCAATGCGAACTTGTCTGCTTCAATAGTGTCCATGTGAGATGATAGAAGACGATGTATCTTCATTTGCCTATTGAACTCGTTATATACCCTTCAAAGTCATCTTATACGGTCACTGCAGTCGTATCTGCTTCAACTGTATGCATGTCAGATGCTAGACTGCAGAGTTACAGTGTGAATATAGTCAAAGTCGGAGTTTCTTATTCTGCAAGCTGTGTGCATTATATCCTCTTGACAGTCGTCTCATGTGGTCATTGCGAACTTGTCTGCTACAATAGTGTCCATGTAAGATGATAGGATAGAGAGATATAGTGTGCACAACGATGATGTCGATGTATCTTCATTCGCCTATTGTACCCCTATTGTACCCACTATAATCCCTTCAAAGTCGTTTTATACGGTCACTGCAATCGTTCCTGCATCAACTGTATGCATGTCATATGCTAGACTGCAGAGTTACAGTGTAAACATAGTCGAAGTCGAAGTTTATTGTTCTGCAAACTGTATGCGTTATGCTTGCTTGGGAGTCGTCTCATATGGTCAATGCGAACTTGTCGGCTTCAAAAGTGTCCATGTGAGATGATAGGATAGAGAGATATAGTGTATACGACGATGAAGTCGATGTATCCCCATTCGCCTGTTGTACTCGCTATATACCCTCCAAAGTCGTCTCATACGGTCACTGCCATTGTATATGCTTCAATGTTATGCATGTCAGATGCTAGTCTGCAGAGTAACAGTGTAAACGTAGTCGGAGTCGAAGTTAATTGTACTGCAAACTGTATGCGTTATACCCGTTTGGAAGTCGTCTTATATGGTCAATGCAAACTTGTCTGCTTCGAAAGTGCCCATGTAAGATGATAGTGTGCACAACGATGAAGTTGATGTATCTCCATTTGCCTATTGTACTCGTTATATACCCTCCAAAGTCATCTTATACGGTCACTGCAATCGTATCTGCTTCAACTGTATGCATGTCAGATGCCAGACTGCAGAGTTACAATGTAAACATAGTCGAAGTCGAAGTTCCTTGTTCTGCAAACTGTATACGTTATACCCGCTTGAGAGTCGTCCAATATGGTCGATGTGAACTCTTCTGCTTCAATAGTGTCCATGTGGGATGATAGGATAGAGATATATATTGTGTACGACGATGAAGTCGATGTATTCCCATCTGCCTATTGTACTCGTTATTTACCCTTCGAAGTCGTCTCATACGGTCACTGCCATCGTATCTGCTTTAACTGTATGCATGTCAGATGCTAGACTGCAGAGTTACAGTGTGAATATAGTCAAAGTCAAAGTTTCTCATTCTGCAAGCTGTGTGCGTTATATCCTCTTGAGAGTCGTCTCATATGGTCATTGCGAACTTGTCTGCTTCAATAGTGTCCATGTAAGATGATAGGATAGAGAGATATAGTGTGCACAACGATGATGTCGATGTATCTTCATTCGCCTATTGTACCCCTATTGTACCCGCTATAATCCCTTCGAAGTCGTTTTATACGGTCACTGCAATCGTTTCTGCATCAACTGTATGCATGTCATATGCTAGACTGCAGAGTTACAGTGTGAACATGGTCGAAGTCGAAGTTTCTTGTTCTGCAAGTTGTGTGCGTTATACCTGCCTAGAAGTCGTCTCATATGGGCATTGCGAACTCGTTTGCTCCAATAGTATCCATGTGAGATGATAGGATAGAGAGATAGAGTGTGCACACCGATGATGTCGATAAAACGCCATTTGCCTATTGAACTCGTTATATACTCTTCAGAGTCGTCTTGAACGGTCACTGCCATCGTATCCGCTTCAACTGTATGCATGCCAGATGCTAGACTGCAGAGTAACAGTGTTAACATAGTCGAAGTTGAAGTTTCTTGTTCTGCAAATCGTATGTTTATGCCTGCTTGGGAGTCGTCTTATATGATCAATGCGAACTTGTCTGCTTCAATAGTGTCCATGTGAGATGATAGGATAGAGAGATATACTGTGCACAACGATGAAGTCGATGTATCTTCATTTGCCTATTGTACTCGTTATATACCCTTCAAAGTCATCTTATACGGTCACTGCAGTCGTATCTGCTTCAACTGTATGCATGTCAGATGCTAGACTGCAGAGTTACAGTGTGAATATAGTCAAAGTCGGAGTTTCTTATTCTGCAAGCTGTGTGCGTTATATCCTCTTGACAGTCGTCTCATATGGTCATTGCGAACTTGTCTGCTTCAATAGTGTCCATGTAAGATGATAGGATAGAGAGATATAGTGTGCACAACGATGATGTCGATGTATCTTCATTCGCCTATTGTACCCCTATTGTACTTGCTATAATCCCTTCAGAGTCGTTTTATACGGTCACTGCAATCGTTCCTGCATCAACTGTATGCATGTCATATGCTAGACTGCAGAGTTACAGTGTGAACATAGTCGAAGTCGAATTTTCTTGTACTGCAAGTTGTGTGCGTTATACCTGCCTAAAAGTCGTCTCATATGGGCATTGCGAACTCGTTTGCTCCAATAGTCTCCATGTGAGATGATAGGATAAAGGGATAGAGTGTGCACACCGATGATAACGATGTAACTCCATTTGCCTATTGAACTCGTTATATACTCTTCAGAGTCGTCTTGAACGGTCATTGCTGGTATCCGCTTCACTGTATGCATGCCAGATGCTAGACTGCAGAGTTACAGTGTTAACATAGTCGAAGTTGAAGTTTCTTGTTCTGCAAATCGTATGCGTTATGCCTGCTTGGGAGTCGTCTTATATGGTCAATGTGAACTTGTCTGCTTCAATAGTGTCCATGTGAGATGATAGGATAGAGAGATATAGTGTGCACAACGATGAAGTCGATGTATCTTCATTTGCCCATTGTACTCGTTATATACCCTTCAATGTCGTCTTATACGGTCACTGCAATCGTATTTGCTTCAACTGTATGAATGTCAGATGCTTGACTGTAGGGTCACAGTGTTGACATAGTCGAAGTCAAAGTTTCGTGTTCTGCAAGATGTGTGCGTTATACACGCTTGGAAGTCGTCTCATATGGTCAATGCGAACTCGTCTGCTTTAAAACTGTTTATGTGAGGTGATAGGATAGAGATATATGGTGTGTACGACGATGAAGTCGATGTATCCTCATTTGCCAGTTGTACTCGTAATGTACCCTCCAAAGTCGTCTCATACGGTCACTGCCATCGTATCTGCTTCAATGTTATGCATGTCAGATGCTAGACTGCAGAGTAACTGTGTAAACATAGTCGAAGTCGAAGTTTCTTGTTCTGCAAATCGTGTGCGTTATACCCGCTTGGAAGTCATCTCATATGGTCAATGCAAACTAGTCTGCTTCAATAGTGTCAATGTGAAATGATAATATAGAGAGATATAGTGTGCACAACGATGAAGTCGATGTATCCCCATTTGCCCATTGTACTCGTTATATACCCTTCAATGTCGGCTTATACGATCACTGCAATCGTATTTGCTTCAACTGTATGAATGCCAGATGCTTGACTGTAGGGTCACAGTGTTAACATAGTCGAAGACGGAGTTTCGTGTTCTCCAAGATGTGTGCGTTATACACGCTTGAAAGTCGTCTCATATGATCAATGCGAACTTGTCTGCTTCAAAAGTGTTCATGTGAGGTGATAGGATAGAGATATATAGTGTGTACGACGATGAAGTCGATGTATCCCCATTTGCCAGTTGTACTCGTTATGTACCCTTCAAAGTCGTCTCACACGGTCACTGCCACCGTATCTGCTTCAATGTTATGCATGTCAGATGCTAGACTGCAGAGTAACAGTGTTAACATAATCGAAGTTGAAGTTTATTGTTCTGCAAACTGTATGCAATATGCCCGCTTGGGAGTCGTCTCATATGGTCAATGCGAACTTGTCTGCTTCGATAGTGTCCATGTAAGATGATAGGATAGAGAGATATAGTGTGTACGACATGAAGTCGATTTATTCCCATTTGCCTGATGTACTCGTTATATACCCTTCAAAGTCTTCTCATACGGTCACTGCCATCGTATCTGCTCCAATGTTATGCATGTCAGATGCTAGACTGCAGAGTGACAGTTTTAACATAGTCGGAGTCGAAGTTTATTGTTCTGCAAACTGAATGCGTTATACCCGTTTGTAATTCGTCTCATATGGGCAATGCAAACTTGTCTGCTTCAATAGTGTTCATGTGAGATGATAGGGTAAAGGTATATAGTGTGTACGACGATGGGATCGTTGTATCCCCATTTGTCTATTGTACTCGTTATATACCCTTCAGAGTCGTCTCATACGGTAACTGTCATCGCATCTGCCCCAACTGTATGCATGTCTGATGCTGGACTGCGGAGTAACAATGTGAACATAGTCGGAGACATAGTTCCTTGTTCTGCAAACTGTATGCGTTATACTCGCTTGTAAGTCGTCTCATATGGTCAATGCGAACTTGTCTGCTTCAATAGTGTCCATTTGAGATGATGGGATAGAGAGATATAGTGTGCACAACGATGAAATTGATGTATCTTCATTTGCCTATTGTACTTGTTATATACCCTCCAAAGTCGTCTTATACGGTCACTGCAATCGTATCTGCTTCAACTGTATGCATGTCAGAACGCCAGACTGCAGAGTTACAGAGTAAACATAGTCGAAGTTGAAGTTCCATGTTCTGCAAACTGTGTGCGTTATACCCACTTGGGAGTCGTCCAATATGGTCGATGTGGACTTGTCACCATTTGCCTGTTGTACTCGCTATATCGCCTCCAAAGTCGTCTTATATGGTCACTGTAGTCGTATATGCTTCAACTGTATGCATGTCCGATGTTATACTGCAGAGTTACAGTGTTAACATAGTCAGAGTCGAGGTTTCTTGTTCTCCCAGCTGTGTGCGATATACCTGCTTGGAATTCGTCGTATATGGTCATTGCAAACTTGTCTGCTTCGCTATTGTCCATGTAAGATGATTTGATAGAGAGATATAGTGTGCACAACGATGAAGTCGATATTTCTTCATTTGCCTATTGAAACTGTTATGAACCTTCAAAGTCGTCTCATACGGTCACTGCAATCGTATCTGCTTCAACTGTATGCATGTCAGATGCTAGACTGTAGGGTTACAGTGTGAACATAGTCGAAGTCGAAGTTTCTTGTTCTGCGAGTTGTGTGCGTTATACTCGTCTCATATGAGCATTGCAAGCTTGTCTGCTTCAATAGCATCCATGTGAGATGATATGATAGAGAGAAAGAATGTGCACTCCGATGATGTCGATGTATCTTTATCTGCCTATTGCACTTTCTATATTCGCTTCAAAGTCACCTTATATGGTCACTGCCATCATATCAGCTTCAACTGTATGCATGTCAGATGCTAGACTGCAGACTTCCTGTGTAAACATAGTCGTAGTCGAAGTTTTTTGTTCTGCAAATCGTTCGCGTTATACTCGCTTGTAAGTCGTCTCATATGGTCAATGCGAACTTGTCTGCTTCAATAGTGTCCATGTGAGATGATAGGATAGAGAGATATAGTGTGTACGACGATGAAGTCGATGTATCTTCATTCGCCTATTGTACTCGTTATATACCCTTTAATATCGTCTCATACGGTCACTGCAATCGAATATGCTTCAACTGTATGTATGTCAGATGTTAGACTGTAGGGTTACAGTGTAAACATAGTCGAAGTCGAAGTTTCTTGTTCTGCAAATCGTGTGCGTTATACCCGCTTGGAAGTCGTCTCATATGGTCAATGCACAATAGTCTGCTTCGATAGTGTCAATGTAAAATGATAAGATTGAGAGATAAAGTGTGCACAACGATGAAGTCGATGTATCTCCATTTGCCCATTGTACTCGTTATATACCCTTCAATGTCGTCTTATACGGTCACTGCAATCGTATTCGCTTCAACTGTATGCATGTCAGATGCTAGACTGTAGGGTTACAGTGTTAACATAGTCGATGTCGAAGTTTCGTGTTCTGCAAGATGTGTGCGTTATATGTACACGCTTGGGAGTCGTCTCATATGGTCAATGCGAACATGTCTGCCTCAAAAGTATTCATGTGAGGTGATAGGATAGAGATATATAGTGTGTACGACGATGAAGTTGATGTATCCCTATTTGACAGTTGTACTCGTTATGTACCCTTCAAAGTCGTCCCATACGGTCACTGCCATCGCATCTGCTTCAATGTTATGCATGTCAGATGCTAGACTGCAGAGTTACAGTGTAAACATAGTCGAAGTCGAAGTTTATTGTTCTGCAAACTGTATGCGTTATGCCCGCTTGGGAGTCGTCTCATATGGTCAATGCGAACTTGTCGGCTTCAATAGTGTCCATGTGAGATGATAGGATAGAGAGATATAGTGTATACGACGATGAAGTCGATGTATCCCCATTTGCCTGTTGTACTCGTTATATTCCCTTCAAAGTCGTCTCATACGGTCACTGCCATTGTATATGCTTCAATGTTATGCATGTCAGATGATAGACTCTAGAGTAACAGTGTAAACATAGTCGGAGTCGAAGTTAATTGTACTGCAAACTGTATGCGTTATACCCGTTTGGAAGTCGTCTTATATGGTCAATGCAAACTTGTCTGCTTCAATAGTGTCGATGTAAGATGATAGGATAGAGAGATATAGTGTGCACAACGATGAAATTGATGTATCTTCATTTGCCTATTGTACTCGTTATATACCCTCCAAAGTCATCTTATACGGTCACTGCAATCGTATCTGCTTCAACTGTATGCATGTCAGATGCCAGACTGCAGAGTTACAATGTAAACATAGTCGAAGTCGAAGTTCCTTGATCTGCAAACTGTATACGTTATACTTGCTTGAGAGTCGTCCAATATGGTCGATGTGAACTTGTCTGCTTCAATAGTGTCCATGTGGGATGATATGATAGAGATATATAGTGTGTACGACGATGAAGTCGATGTATCCCCATCTGCCTATTGTACCCGTTATTCACCCTTCGAAGTCGTCTCATACGGTCACTGCCATCGTATCTGCTTCAACTGTATGCATGTCAGATGCTAGACTGCAGAGTTACAGTGTGAATATAGTCAAAGTCGGAGTTTCATATTCTGCAAGCTGGGTGCGTTATATCCTCTTGAGAGTCGTCTCATATGGTCATTGCAAACTTGTCTGCTTCAATAGTGTCCATGTAAGATGATAGGATAAAGAGATATAGTGTGCACAACGATGATGTCGATGTATCTTCGTTGAAGTCGTTTTATACGGTCACTGCAATCGTTCCTGCATCAACTGTATGCATGTCATATGCTAGACTGCAGAGTTACAGTGTGAACATAGTCGAAGTCGAAGTTTCTTGTTCTGCAAGTTGTATGCGTTATACCTGCCTGGAAGTCGTCTCATATGGGCATTGCGAACTCGTTTGCTCCAATAGTATCCATGTGAGATGATAGGATAGAGAGATAGAGTGTGCACACCGATGATGTCGATAAAACTCCATTTGCCTATTGAACTCGTTTTATACTCTCTAGAGTTGTCTTGAACGGTCACTGCCATCGTATCCGCTTCAACTGTTTGCCTGCCAGATGCTAGACTGCAGAGTAACAGTGTTAACATAGTCGAAGTTGAAGTTTCTTGTTCTGCAAATCGTATGCGTTATGCCCGCTTGGGAGTCGTCTTATATGGTCAATGCGAACTTGTCTGCTTCAATAGTGTCCATGTGAGATGATAGGATAGAGAGATATACTGTGCACAACGATGAAGTCGATGTATCTTCATTTGCCTATTGTACTCGTTATATACCCTTCAAAGTCATCTTATACGGTCACTGCAGTCGTATCTGCTTCAACTGTATGCATGTCAGATGCTAGACTGCAGAGTTACAGTGTGAAAATACTCAAAGTCGGAGTTTCTTATTCTGCAAGCTGTGTGCGTTATATCCTCTTGACAGTCGTCTCATATGGTCATTGCGAACTTGTCTGCTTCAATAGTGTCCATGTAAGATGATAGGATAGAGAGATATAGTGTGCACAACGATGATGTCGATGTATCTTCATTCGCCTATTGTACCCCTATTGTACCCGCTATAATCCCTTCAAAGTCGTTTTATACGGTCACTGCAATCGTTTCTGCATCAACTGTATTGTAATGATATTCCCCTTGGAGGGGCTCTAGAAACATCAGCAGGAAGGCAGGAGTACAACGATCATCCTGTATCACGCATCCCCGATTGCTCTCCAACCTCTCAATGATTCCTACATACACCAGCATATTTCCGAACACTCAATATATGCCGCAGTGACAAATAACGTCACAGAAGATTCTGGAATGTTCTGGAAACAATCGATGGAACAATTAGAGAGAGAGGTTTCGTTCTAAGAAGCTTCTAGAACAAAAAGAAGGAGACGGAAAATCATTCGAGAACGTTCTCGACCAAAGCCTGCCATGTGTTCTCATATATAAGACCGCCGAACAACTGCTGTCAGTCAGTCGAGCAGCGAGTGTCAGAAAGACAGTTATATACCGGGTGATATAAATCGTTTTACATAAATAGTAGTTCTAAGTTCGTTATACATTAGTGTTTCTATAGTTCAAATAAATCAGTTCGAAAATAAATAGTGTCGTGTTCGCTTCTGCACCCGAATAACGTAACAATTGGTGTCAGAAGTGTGGGATATTCCAGTGTGAAAAGAACAGACCGTTGCAATGAAGAAACTACACGAGTTGAGAGTGGTGGACTTGAAACGCGAGTTGGAGGAGAGAAATCTCGACACAACAGGGATCAAGGCTACACTTCAGCATCGTCTCATAGAGTATATGGTGAGCGTGGGTCAAGATCCAGAGACGTTCACCTTCGAGGAACCAGCTTCAGCGGAATCGATGTTGGCTGGGATCTCGGAACAGATAGCAGCTCAGCGACAGGACATAGCGGCTCAGCGACAGGACATAGCTGCGCAGCGACAGGACATTGCAGACCAGATGGTGGCCCAGCAGGAGAAGATCACGGACCAGATAGCGGCTCAGCGACAGGACATTGCGGACCAGATGGTGGCTCAGCAGGAGAAGATCACGGGCCAGATGGTGGCTCAGCAGGAGAAGATCACGGACCAGATTGCGGCTCAGCGACAGGATATTGCTGATCAGATGGCAAATCAGCGAGAAGAAGTTCTGGCACATATTACTGCTCAGCAAAATCAGATCGCATCACAAATCTCAGCTCAACGACAAGAGGTATTGGATCAGATATCGGCTCAACGGGAAGAGATATTAGCTCAGAAAGAGGTACTAGCTTAGTTCTCTGCTCAGCAAGATCAGATTTCCTCTCAGATATCTGCCCATCGAGAAGAAGTATTGACCCAGATATCAACACATCGAGAAGAGGTTCTGACTCAGATCGCTGCTCAGCAAGAACAGATCGTTGCTCAGAAAGAACAGATCGTTGCTCAGCAAGAACAGATCGCGTCTCAGCAGGATAAGATTATTGCTCAGGTTTCAACCCAATTAATCACTCAGATAGAAGAATTGGAGAAGAAGCTGCAGCTCGAAATAGAAAGGAGATCTTTGCTGGAGAAGTCTGGAAATGGTCAACGACTCATTGAAACCACAGTAGGGCCAGATGCAGTGACTACTAATCGAGTAAAACCATCTACATTTGATGGAAAAACATCGTGGCCGAACTATCTGAAGCAGTTCGAAGCAGCTTCCAAAGCCAATGGGTGGACATCCAAGGACAAGGTTGTGGCTCTAACAGTAGCTCTACGGGGTGATGCATTGAACATCTTGCAAGCCATTCCGGAAGGTGAAGTCGATAGCTACGATCATCTCGTCAAACGTCTCGACATGCGATATGGCCATGAACATCTGCAGCAAGTGTTTCAATCACAAATGAAGAGCCGTCGACAGAGAGTCAACGAGAGTCTTCAAGAATTTGAAGTGGATGTAGCCCGATTGGTCCACTGTGCCTACCCGTCAGCCCCAGAGTCCCTTATGGAATGTCTAGCTGTTCAAACGTTCGTGGATGGATTGCATGATATCGAAATGCAGAAAGCAGTACGCCTGACTCGACCAAAAGACCTCACCAGTGCTCTGGCAGCTGCGCTTGAGATCGAGGCCGCAGCAGAAGCTTCCCGAGGATCAGCGAGAGTCCGAGCAATGAACGACAGCGGAAACATAGCTGAAAATACCAGGCAAGATCCTACTGAAGCCTTTATCAACGCCATCCAGGGCCTCTGGAATAAGAAGAGAAGACCGGTACGTTGTTGGAATTGCGGGGAGTTGGGCCACCTCCAGAGAGCTTGTAAACGTGCGGAACAGGTTGCTGAGGAAGGATCATCTTCCACGCAGCCGCAGGAAAACTAGAGCGGGTAGACTTCGAGGGGGCAGCTTCGACCCGTCATTCTCAAGACCCTCTCATCTTTGTGGCATCCCTACAGCGTGATAACAGCAGCGTCTACGTAGATGGACTGATCGACGGAAAGAAATGCGCATTGTTGGTGGATACTGGTGCATCGAAGACAATCCTGCGACGTGGACTTCTGACGTCTTTAAGAAAGCAACTTCTGAACTCAAGATGGCGTCTGAGAACTGCTACGGGTGAAGCTGCCACCGTTTATAGGGAAATCGATGTGGATATATCGATTGGGACCGTCAAATTTCCACATCGAGCTATCATGGCAGATATTGAAGAAGATGTTATTCTGGGAATGGACATCATGGGTGCGCAAGGAATTCAACTGGACTTCAGAAGCAGAACACTCAAGGTGGGTGCCGAAGAGATCTTTTCGCATCCACGAGTGGAAGTAGCGGCAGGGGTAACGTTAGAAGAGGACGTACTGTTACCGAAACGGAGTGAGACTATTGTAGCAGCTCGGATTGAGGGTATATTGAAGCAAGGCAGTCCCATCATCATGGAACCCTGGAACCATGATGAAGAAGTCGGACGAGGAATCTTAGTCGGCAAGGCTTTACTGTCAGCAGATGACCATGTACATGTTCGATTTATCAACATAAATAATTACCCTGTGACGATTGGCAAAGGGACGAAGATTTGAACCTGTGTCCCGGCTGCCTCCATAATCCACCAGGTGAAGAAGTTAACCGAGTTACTGCAGAGGTATAGATCCATTTTCATACCTGCCAATGGAAAAACAGGTAGAACCAACATCGTCAGTCACAAAATTGATACGGCAGATACCAGACCGATTCGTCAACCAGCCCGAAGATTACCACAGGCCAAGAGAGAAATTGCAGAAAAGATCATCCAGGAAATGGAACGAGACGGGGTAATCGAGCCATCCCATAGTCCTTGGGCTTCACCAGTGGTACTAGTAAAGAAGAAAGATGGAAACACTCGTTTCTGTGTGGACTATCGCCGATTGAACAACGTGACGAAGAAGGACAGCTATCCTTTGCCTCGAATTGACGACACACTCGACACGTTGGCGGAATCGAATCTTTTCTCCACTCTGGACCTGAAAAGTGGATATTGGCAGGTGGAAATGGATCCGGCAGATAAGGAAAAGACAGCTTTCACCATTGGCACTGGGTTATGGCAATTCAAGGTCATGCCTTTCGGACTCTGCAATGCTCCGGCTACCTTCGAACGAATCATGGAGAATGTGTTAAGGAGACTCTCCTGGAAGACATGCCTAGTTTATTTGGATGACATCATCGTGATCGGTAAAACTTTTGAAGAACATCTGGTTAACCTAGAGGAAGTTTTCAAGAGACTTCAGGCTGCAAACCTCACACTCAATCTGTAGAAATGTCATCTGCTGCAGAAACGGGTTGACTACTTGGGACACGTCGTAGGAAGGCAGGGTGTGGAAGTCGACCCTGGAAAAGTACGAGCAGTGAAGCAATGCCCAGTACCAACAGATAAGCATCAACTCAGGAGCTTTCTTGGACTCTGCACTTATTATCGACGTTACGTTCGAATGTTTTCGGATATTGCAAAGCCTCTGACTCGTCTCACCGAGGAAGCACGCCCCTTCCACTGGGATCCAGAATGCCAGGTCGCCTTTGATGCTCTGAAGGAACGCTTGACCACGACACCGATTCTTGGGTATCCACTTCCACAAGGACAATTCATTCTTGACACAGATGCCAGTAATATCGGCATTGGTGGAGTCCTTTCGCAGTATCAAGATGGGCAAGAGCGAGTCATCGGTTACTTCAGCAAGGTGCTATCGAAGGCAGAACGAAACTACTGCGTTACCAAGAGGGAACTATTGGCCATGGTGAAATTAGTGGAGCATTTCTATGAGTACCTCTATGGGCGAAAATTCCTTCTCAGGACGGACCACGCTGCATTGAAGTGGCTCCTGAATTTCAAGAACCCCGAAGGCCAAGTAGCTCGTTGGATCGAGAGGCTCCAGGAATATGACTTCGAGATAGCACACCGAGTGGGGACAAGCCATAAGAATGCAGATGCATTGTCCAGAAGGCCATGTCCACCTGAGTGCTCACATTGCAGTCGTTTGCAGGATAAGGAAGCAGTCCTCTATAGAACCACCGTTGTCAATGGAGATTGGTTACCTGCGGCAATCAAGCAAGAGCAAGAAAAGGACCCAGAACTTCGGAAGCTTCGAGAATGGAAGAAAGCGAATCGCCGCCCTTCTTGGCAAGAAGTAGCACCATCTTCACAGACTTTGAAGGCGTACTGGAGTCAGTGGGACTCCTTGGTATTAGAAGATGACCTGCTCAAGAGGAATCTCGAGAGCAATGATGGGTCGGATAATCGGATGCAGTTGGTCATTCCTAGGAGCCGAGTGTCGGAAGTACTTGGATATGTACATGATGGAACTTCAGGGGGACATCTAGGAGTGAAGAAGACACTGCAGCGGGTACGAGAGCGGTTCTACTGGGTGAACTGCAGTGACGACGTCAAGGAGTGGTGCCGTAAATGCACCGTGTGCTTTGCCAGCAATGGGCCTCATCGTAAACCAAGGGCACCCATGAGACAGTACAATGTTGGGAGCCCTTTCGAGAGGATTGCCATGGATATTGCGGAGCCGTTTCCAGTGACTGATAATGGAAATAAATACATCCTTGTCTGCATTGACTACTTCACCAAGTGGGTAGAAGCGTATGCGATCTCTAACCAGGAAGCCGTAACGGTCGCCGATGTCCTAATGAATCAACTCATCAGTCGTTTTGGGGTGCCATTGGAACTTCACTCAGATCAGGGCCGGAACTTTGAGAGTGGAGTGTTCAAGAAAATGAGCGAGAAGTTAGGAATCAAGAAAACAAGAACCTGTACATGGCATTTATACCTCACCATGGTAGTGGAAACTATGTCGATAATATCAAGAGATGTGTCGAGACCATCAGAAAAGAAGGAATATCATTAAATCACCATTTATTTCAAGTCAGAATATATTATTGCCAGTTATTATTGTTTGGATTTGAAACTTCAAATATTCAAACGCGGTCATGCGCAACTGAGGATCATTGTAGACCTGAATAGTGGGGCGAAATACGTCATCATCTTCTTCCCGTGCGATGACCCTTTATCACCATGTAACATAACCCATAACGCCCATACTTACAAGGAATTAGTGCCAAATCAACAAACAGGTACATAATGGCGAAGATACAGAGTGCCAAATCATCATAACGAGATATGGTGCTGATTGTGAGCCGTTAGAGCCCGTATTCGTGATGATAGCAAGGGAACTATGGGTCAATGTTCCATGATGACAATGTTGAAAATTCGAGAAGATGCATGCAGAGGTTCGTAAATAGTGGTCATCCGTCATTAGTGTCATTACCGTCAATAGAGACTAAACGTCATCAAGCTGACAGTGACATTTTCAATAATTACAATAATTACATAACAATGATATTTATTTGGAAATATAACGGCAACAATAATTACAAGAATGATACTCGAAATTCAAGATGAAATTTGGCGAAATACCTGTGGACTGAATCAGTCATGTGTGACAATTCCAGGAACCAACTACCTTCCTACCAAAATTTGTAAACAAAACATTCTGACCAAGAGGTAAGCAATAACGATAACTAGTAGGCTAAAAATCACAATATAATTCCTTATTTACAGCAAAAATTGAGTTAGAATCAATAACAACGAACAGAAAAATACCAATCGATAGCCAGCAGTAAACATCACAGATGAATTCAATTATGAACCAATGAAAAAGAGAGTGGAAAGTAGGTAAACAATAATGCATAGCTCTGTTTTCTGCAGTATTTTCGTAACTTCATGAACGAAGTGTAACACTCCCCCTCTACCTCGAAGAGATTTACCTGTAAATCTCAAATAAAACGAAAATACTGTCTGCTATGATATGGGATCATATTGAATTCAGGAATGACCGTCCTCATCATCAGATGGCTGATCAGGTGGATGAGACTTGATGTCCTGAACGTGCCAAGTGCCTTTCGACTTGTTAGAGCTGTCTTCAAGTTCATAGGTGACTGGAGAAAGCTTCCTTTTGATCACAAAAGGTCCATTGAAGTTTGGTGCAAACTTTGCTGTGAAGTGGTTCGTGGCATCCGACAGTGCGTGATTTTTCACATAAACTGATTCACCAACTGCAAAACTAACGGGCCTACGCCTGAGATTGTATCGAACTTTAGACTTTGAGTGTGCAGTGTCCAGACGTTTTCGGACATCATCATAGATATTTTTAAATTCCTCCACAGCTCTTCTTGAGGTAGGCACGCTATCTGCTTCAACCAGAGGATGATCATAATCATTGCCACTAGACTTATGCTCACGTCCAAAATTGATAAAGAAAGGTGTTAACCTAGTAGCCTCATGAACGGAAGTTCTGATAGCACAGCCAACCTTTGGTGATAACTCAGCCCATGTTCTGTGATTTTCCTCCACATAGCATGACAGCATAGACTTTAAAACTCGATTCACCCTCTCAACTGGATTCGCTTGTGGATGGTACAATGGTGTAAATCTGATGTGGACATGATAATCCTGACACAACTTTTTGAAGAGATTAGATTGAAATTGTACCCCATTATCCCAAATCAGAATTTGTGGACAACTAAATATCAAAAAGATATGTTCCTCAGTTATTCTAGTCACTGCTGCAGCTGTAGCCAATCTCAGAGGGAAAAATAAGGAAAATTTACTAAAAGTATCAGTAACCACATAGATGAACTTGTAACCTTCTTTTGTGCGAGGCAACGGTCCAACAAGATCTACAGAGATCATTTGCCAAGGAACAGTCGGCTCTGGGTGTTTTCCAAGCAAACCAGCTGGACGTTTCAATTCTGGCTTATGACGTATACAAGTCTGGCACCTCTTTACATAAGCAGCAACATCCGCTCGCATTTAAGGCCAAAAGTACCGTTGTTCCAACCTCTTATATGTCTTGAAAACGCCAGCATGACAAGCTACCAAGTTGTCATGGTTGTCACTGATAACTTTTTTCCGGCCTTCCTTTGGTATCACCTCCTTCCAATAATCCGCCGTGTCTCTCAGACCAGGATACGAACAGTAAACATATTTATATAGTTTTCCATTGATAAAACGCCATTGTGGATAGTTTAATGGGCTATCTGAAACATGCTGAACCATTCGGAGATACCAGGGATCTGAAGATGGACTAGTAACATCAGAGACGTTGACAACACTGATTTCTGGTACAGCTCGCGACAATGCATCAGCTACCACGTTATCACGACCTTTACGATGGTAAATCTTGAAATTGAACTGTTGAAGGCGCAACAACCAACGTGCTATTCGACCCTTAGGTTCTCTTAGATTATGGAGCCATACCGAACTGTGATGATCAGTGATGACCGAGAATTCGTACCCCTCAAGATATGGTCGCAACTTCTCCACCGAAAACAGTACAGCCAGACATTCTCGCTCTACAGTGCTGTAATTCCGTTCCTGGCGAGTTAGTGATCGACTGACATAGCATTTAACATGCTCTCCATCGTCAAAATTTTGCGACAGAACACCGCCTATACCGTATGCAGATGCATCAGTCTGGACTTGAAAAGGTCGACTAAAATCAGGACAGGTTAGTACCGGAGCTGAAGCCAATGCGTTTTTGATGTCTTGGAACGAAATTTGACAGTCATCTGACCAACACCACTTCTTTTTCTTAGAAAGAAGCGCAGTCATGGGAGCAACTAAGGTGGAAAAATTTGGTATGAACCTCCTATACCACGATGCAACACCCAGTACTCGACGAACCTCAGTGACATTTTTAGGGGGTGGGATGTTCAAAATTGACGAGACTTTTTCAGGATCGACATGGAGACCTTGACTATCTACAACATAACCTAAGTAACGTAGCTCAGGGCGACAAAAGAAACATTTCGATTCTGCGACAGTTAGTCCGGCCTTTTTGAAACGCTCAAATACCTCCTTCAGAGTTTTCAAGTGGTCTTCAAATGAAGATGAAACAATTATCACATCATCTAAATAATAAAAAACATTTGGTTCTAATTCTGAACCCAAAACTTTGTCAATTAGACGTTCAAATGTGGCTGGCGCATTACAAAGACCGAATGGCATTCTTTTAAAATGATAAAGTCCGCGACCTGGTATAGTGAAAGCTGTATAGTCCCTAGACTCGGGTGCAATCAATACTTGCCAGTAGGCAGATTTAATGTCCACAGAACTTAAATATTTTGCGCCTCGTAACTTGTCTAAAATTGAGGAGATGAAGGGGAGTGGGTACGCGTCTTTCTTGATAACTCTATTAAGTTGGCGATAGTCAACACAGAATCGATATTCGCCTCCTTTCTTTGGCACTAACAAAACAGGACTTGACCAAGCTGAAGAAGAAGGTTCTATTACATCCAAATCCAACATCTCTTTAACTGCTTTATCAATATAATCTTGCATTATTGGAGATACTCTATATGCCCTTTGCTTAATCGGCTCTGAATCTGTTATGATTTTATGTTGAATCAAAGAAGTACAACCCAATTTATCTCCTTGTTGTTCAAAGTAGGATTTAACTAGTTGATCCAATCGTGATTGCTCTTCATCACTCAAAACTTCCTTTGGAATTACTTTAGTGACAGAACTGATGGTATTGATGCACGAGGAAGGATTCGAAAATGACCAGCAGCCACGCTTCAAATCAGGAATTAAGTTCATTGCCAACCAAAAGTCAACACCCAGTATGATGGAGTGATTTAGCTCAGGAACAACCAAAATATCTAAAATCTTAACTTCATGTTCTAATTTTATCGGTACAGAAATGGAGCCTAATACAACGCAATTCTGATCATTGGCAACAACGCAAGAAGTGATATTCGACTTATTTAAATTGAGACCTAAACCTTTTAACACATCTCATCCAATTTTTCCCATAACGGTATTATTTGCACCACTATCTAACAAAGCTTTGAATTCAATCTCAAAAATTTCAACTGATAAATATGGTCGATTATCACCTTCACAGTGTGACAAAATATACGAGAGTACTGGCAAAATTGTTTGAGAATCCCTATTTTGAAATGAGTCGACTACTAATTTATCAGAGCACATCACACGACACCTTAACGGCTCTGTTGCCCGTTTCCCGAACAGTTAGGACAAGTTTTTACTGTGACTTCAGGCCTACCGCATTTAAAGCAATGTAACTTTTTGGGTTTCTTAATATGTCCTGACTGACCGCAGTTCCAACAGGTTGGACCTGAAGAGGGTCTAGTAGCGAGCGGAGTAGACTGAGTCGGGTTAGGCCCAAAATTCATAGGAGCAGCTTGAATGAAACTGTTTGAGTAATTCATTAAATCTGAACTATGTGGAAACAAATTATTGGTTACATCAGCAGAAAAAGTAGGATTACTGGCATTACCGTCAACATCCCTGTGATTATTAGTAAATTTATTATGTTGTTGTCCGTAATCTGGAAAAGTAGGCTGTAAAGGAGCAGCATTAATGGCTAAAGGCGAAACTGAATTTAATTCCAAAGTATTAGGTGCATTAGGAAGTGAAAAAGAATTTGATGTATAGTGCTGACTATTTTGGGTCTGTGGGGAATCAAAGTAGTTAGGATTTATCGAGGAGTCAACCGCTGCTACACGAGAATTAGGGGGTCGCTGATACTCCAGTTCAGGTTCGACTGAGTACCTAGGACTCACTAAAGGTGCTCTATAATCTTGAGCGCTCTGATTGGCCTCTTCGATTTCCCTACCTATTGAGATTAATGTTGTTAAAGTATAGACACCTTTTCCCGCAAAAGCCATTTGTAAATATGGTAGCATTTTTCCTCTAATGAAAGCAACCCTATACTCTTCATTCGGTTTAGAATTCAGTTTATCGAATAGGTTTTCCATATATGAAATATAAATAATCACACTTTCATTCGGACCTTGTGTCCTTCTCTTAAGAGTATCCCAAATTTTCTCTTCGTAATTTCGAGGTAAAAAGCTATTTCGCAATGCCAAAACAAAATCATCATATGTTCTGGTGTAACTGCGCGCAAAACGGAACCAAATAGATACGTCTCCTTCTAATAATTCTGGAATTGAATCAAAAAGTTGATTTTTGGAAATACCTCTAGAAACTCGCATGTCCTCTAGTTTTTCTAAAAAGTCAGTGACACTACTAGTACCATTAAACTTTAGTCTCCAACGACTCACATCCACGAATCGCTGAGGAGGTACACCAGACTCGAAACTAACACGAGAAATATTCCTGCTATCATTCGTAGTATGAAAATTGACCGGTGAAAAGGGATCTACTTGAGTCGTGCCTATGGTAGCGCAACGACTACTAGGGAGGTTTAATCCAAAATCATTAACATTTTGTGCTGGACGTACGGAAGTTACATTCATGTCACGCATCATTTCTGAAATTTTGTTCGTTAAAATTGAAACATCAATGTCCTTTTCCATATCTTGATCCAAGGTTGATTTAGGCTGGGAAGATTGTGCCGCCGGAATATTGAAATTTACATGATTACCATTAGCATTAGGTGCCTTTTCACTATAACTATTGACATGTTCCTCTGCTTCGTCAAATGAAATCAGATCATCTACAAAAGAATGGCTGGTGGAACTGGCATTTGGAGGAGTATTATTATTTGTGGGAACAGTATTACTGGCTGAAGTAGTATTAGATGATTTTCTCCTAGCAGCCCTATATGCACAATCTAATGCAAGTTTCAAATTATTGGCTACGGTGGTCAATTTCAATCTTTCTATCTCATCTTCCGGTATTCTAGCTGGAAGCCTATCGATACGTTTGGAGACATGAATGAGCCGCGATTGAATTTTTTTAAATTCATTTTCGAAATTGTCCTCATCAAATGTTTGAACATCTCCTAATAATTCAGTTACTTTATTATTACAAATCAAAAGCTCATTTTTAGGATCAAACTGCATGGTGGATGTTTGTAATGAACCTTCCTGTTCAGCCTGCAACGCAGCTCTTAATAGCACCCTTTTTTTCTGAACTGTTCCATTTCCTAGGCATGCACCGCGAAGCAAAAGTTCATAAGTTAGCTCATCGCTACGTAGTCTATTGATCTCCATGATAATCCTAAAATTTCTCGGTACCCCAAAAATCAGTTATAAATTCAAGTCCACGCCTGGCTCACTATAGAATAACACGATTGAAATTTCTCAGTCTCAAATCTCGGCAATAATAAATTCGAAGTCAAAATAGGCTGGTAATAAGTATGAAATAATCGAAAATGATCGATAAGCAAAAAAAAATAGTTGATAATCTCAATCAAAAATTCAAAAAAAAAATTCAAGATCAAATGTCAAATTCAATTCGAAATATCAGACAAAAAATATAGGGAAATCAACTATCAGGGAAAATGAAAATATTTGCACATGCAAACGACAGTTTGCATACCCCCTCCCTTCCCAGAGAAGAAAAAAAAACGAACAAGGAAACAATCCCTAAAATTTGACAACACCTAGACGGATACACCCAGCACGCTGACCACCCTGTACAACAACAAACACGACCTGAAAACTTTATGTTCACCAGAGTAAACCTCTAGTAAATAAGAAAAATATATATATATTATCAATTGTTTGATCTATTACTGTGAACCACCTGTATGTGTACGCCCTGTATATTGATATCCAATGATCAATGATAACAAATGTGAGTGTAATGGATTTTTGGAATGACCATGTATAAATTAATTCACTGTTGTAAAATATACAATCTAATAAAATTGACAAATGCTATCTTCAAATACTGTATAACTGACTATATTATTTTATGACCTAACCCTGTACATTTCAGTATTCAAAATTCAAAAAAAAGGAAAAAAAATCCTTTCACTAACTTTTTGATTACATTAAGAATAATTAGCTGATGTTGGTATATTCCTTGTTTTTTTTTTCGAATAGAAATTTAAGTTGTGAAGAAGAAATGTACCTGAAAATTGAATACCCTGTACAATTAAAAATTGACGATAGGTTGTTCTCAACAGTCTATACAGAATACACAGGTCATTAGAAAAATTGTCTGAATTGTAATCTTCTATTAATCTCTTCTGATCATCAACTCCAAGAATAAATGGTAATTTTGTCCAAACACCCTGTCGATTCGATGTTTCCGAAAAAAAAAAGCGATTCACAGTATAAAATAGATTCAAAAATATACAGAATTATGTGAAATTCAAGCCAAATTGGGAAGTATAAATTTTCAAAAAAAAAAAAAAAAAATTCACTACCACCAATTATTACTTCATAAGTCCAACATATTTACCCTATTGTGCCACTGATAAACGTTGGGCGCCACTGTTATGCCTTTAAATCTCAGGGGGTGAGTAGTGAGAAAAATGGAATAGAATTTTATTTACCCCTGAGTTTGGTTGATGAATTACCTAAGATTTATTAGGTGTTTTAAATCTTAAATATATTGACAACAGAAAAAGTGTTTTTAGTGCCCAGTTTGATACCGTAGAAACTAGACACTGGTAGTTCAGCGGGACAAATGGGTGGGTACGTTAGGCTTAGTAAAATACTAAGTTTGATAGGGATGAATATGCTTTTAATCACAAGTAAATTCTGAAATGACAAATAATGTGCTCCAAATGATACTATAGTTGGCTCAAGACTTCCAAAGTAACTGAGTATCAATAGTAATATTACCTGAACAGTGTACAATTATTGCAACAACAAGAAATATAAATTGACTGACTGAAATCAACTCTTCAGATCAGTGTAAAATAATACAATCACTGCTCAAAATCAACTCTCTGAGACAGTAGGATAATATATAGCTTATTAATCAACAAAATAACTCAGTAAATCAGTATCAATGAGACAAAAGAAATAATAAGGCCTATTTTACCGCAGTGCACTTTTGGTTTACAGGGGTATATTTTGTAGCTATACTGAGTGTCTATTAAATCAATGTCATGTTGCAATTATATTATGTTGAATGAAATTTAAAACTGATGAATTATGGTTGGTGGTAGTTTATCCCAAGTAAAATACTATCCCTGGTGGTGCATGGAACGAACTCACCAAATTATGAGCAGGTCCTGATGTGTATCATCTGGCTCTGATGTACAGGGGGATCAGGTGAAGTCAGGCAGCGTTGTCAGGTGGTGTCTCCGGTGTGTCGCCCTTCAGCCACAAACGAGCAGGCCCCAAAAACGCGAATTGACGCAGCGAAGCGTTGACTGCCGACGACTATAAGACAGTCCCAGGTCTGAGCTGATGGGGCGCAAAACTTGAGTGCGACAGTCGGGAGAGGAGGCTTTGGCCCGATAAAAGGAACCCTTGGATGTTGTGTGGGTTCCAGAAGTGGTGATGTAGGTCGGCTCGGCCACGTGGATTTCAGCCACGAAGAATCCCTCTATAGAGGCAACAGGAATCCCATCATCCCAGCGATGATAATGGATATCCCAAATTTGAGATCTTTTTCTTATTAATCCCAACACTAAGTAATGGAAAATCGAATGTTAGACAAATTCGAAATTATTCAAGAAACAGATCTCACGGCTTACTTTTTGTGACCAGGCTGGTAGACTGCTGCAGACAAAATGGTGCCTATGAAGATCGAAGGGGCTGTCCTTGCCACATCTCACCGGAAGATCACCCTTTTTTGTGTATCTTCCCCTATACTCCCACACACATCAATCACCGGACGATATAAAATTATAGGCGGGAGATATCCCCGCGAACACCCTGTACATGGCATTTCTACCTCACCATGGTAGTGAAAACTATGTCGATAATATCAAGAGAGGTGTCGAGACCATCAGAAAAGAAGGAATATCATTAAATCACCATTTATTTCAAGTCAGAATATATTATTGCCAGTTATTATTGTTTGGATTTGAAACTTCAAATATTCAAACGCGGTCATGCGCAACTGAGGATCATTGTAGACCTGAATAGTGGGGCGAAATACGTCATCATCTTCTTCCCGTGCGATGACCCTTTATCACCATGTAAAATAACCCATAACGCCCATACTTACAAGGAATTAGTGCCAAATCAACAAACAGGTACATAATGGCGAAGATACAGAGTGCCAAATCATCATAACGAGATATGGTGCTGATTGTGAGCCGTTAGAGCCCGTATTCGTGATGATAGCAAGGGAACTATGGGTCAATGTTCCATGATGACAATGTTGAAAATTCGAGAAGATGCATGCAGAGGTTCGCAAATAGTGGTCATCCGTCATTAGTGTCATTACCGTCAATAGAGACTAAACGTCATCAAGCTGACAGTGACATTTTCAATAATTACAATAATTACATAACAATGATATTTATTTGGAAATATAACGGCAACAATAATTACAAGAATGATAATCGAAATTCAAGATGAAATTTGGCGAAATACCTGTGGACTGAATCAGTCATGTGTGACAATTCCAGGAACCAACTACCTACCTACCAAAATTTGTAAACAAAACATTCTGACCAAGAGGTAAGCAATAACGATAACTAGTAGGCTAAAAATCACAATATAATTCCTTATTTACAGCAAAAATTGAGTTAGAATCAATAACAACGAACAGAGAAATACCAATCGATAGCCAGCAGTAAACATCACAGATGAATTCAATTATGAACCAATGAAAAAGAGAGTGAAAAGTAGGTAAACAATAATGCATAGCTCTGTTTTCTGCAGTATTTTCGTAACGTCATGAACGAAGTGTAACACAACTCCATTGCATCCACAGTCAGATGGCATGGTGGAGCGAATGAACCGAACCATAGGGAGGTATCTCTGCAAAGTCGTAGATCAACACCAACAAGACTGGGATCAACATATTCCTTTCTTCTTGATGGCCTACAGATCTGCAGTACAGGAATCTACAGGACAGACTCCGGCGAAGGTTCTATTCGGACGAGAGATGAGGCTTCCATGTGACTTGGTCTTCGGATGTAGACCTGGTGAGGACATAGTGGGGGAAGATTACGTCACGAATCTGATAAAAAAAATTAACGATATTCACGAATTGGTTCGCTCTAATCTGAAAATCGCCAGCGATCGCATGAAAGACCGATACGACATCAGAGCTGGGGGTGCAGGATACGCAGAAGGAGACTTGGTGTGGTTGTACAATCCACAAAGGAGACGAGGTATTTGTCCAAAACTACAGAAATCTTGGGAAGGACCTTATACTGTCAAGAAGAAGATCAACGATTTCATCTATCGCATCAGTAAAGAACCAAGTGGCAAACCAAGAGTCGTTCATTTCAACAGACTAGCACCATTCGAGGGAACACAAGATCAACAAGTTCAACAACTTTGTCCGGAATGAAATGAGCTTACATTCGACGAATTCATTGGGACATACAGTGGTTCATCAAAAGCAAGGTTTGGCGTCACCAAGGAAGAGCCCCGCGACCTTTTTGCCATCCCTGTAGAATACGCACTAGCTCACTGCGTCGCCGAGGATCTTCAGATGTCTCAAGGAATAGCGAACAAGTTCATGAGGAAGTTCGGGAAGTTAGAGGAGCTTCGTCAACAAGGTCCCTCCGTCGGTCGAGCACTAGAAATAGAAGATATCAGCGCTGAAGGAAAAAGGTCTGTGTTTTATCTTATAACGAAAGCAAGATCTTCTGAGAAACCCACTTACAAGGACCTCTGGGATACACTAGTCGACTTGCGAAGCATCATACTCGAGAAGGACATACAAAAGATAGCTGTTCCGAAGCTGGGGTGTGGACTGGATGGCTTGAATTGGAGAATTGTAAGGAACATGCTAGAGGTTTTATTTAGATTCACCGGAGTTGAAATTCTGGTATGCTGCTGGAACGCCAAGGGAACTCCAAGAGAGAAGACAGTGCCATGCTATTTCTACCATACTGCACGTTGTAGAAATGAAACCAGTTGTCCCTATCTTCATAGTGATCAGAATGCATTCCAGGAGGAATGCGTTTTAAGGAGGGGGCAGTGTAATGATATTCCCCTTGGAGGGGCTTCAGAAACATCAGCAGGAAGGCAGGAGTACAACGATCATCCTGTATCACGCATCCCCGATTGCTCTCCAACCTCTCAATGATTCCTACATACACCAGCATATTTCCGAACACTCAATATATGCCGCAGTGACAAATAACGTCACAGAAGATTCTGGAATGTTCTGGAAACAATCGATGGAACAATTAGAGAGAGAGGTTTTGTTCTAAGAAGCTTCTAGAACAAAAAGAAGGAGACGGAAAATCATTCGAGAACGTTCTCGACCAAAGCCTGCCATGTGTTCTCATATATAAGACCGCCGAACAACTGCTGTCAGTCAGTCGAGCAGCGAGTGTCAGAAAGACAGTTATATACCGGGTGATATAAATCGTTTTACATGAATAGTAGTTCTAAGTTCGTTATAAATTGGTGTTTCTATAGTTCAAATGAATCAGTTCGAAAATAAATAGTGTCGTGTTCGCTTCTGCACCCGAATAACGTAACAGTATGCATGTCATATGCTAGACTGCAGAGTTACAGTGTAAACAAAGTCGAAGTCGAAGTTTATTGTTCTGCAAACTGTATGCGTTATGCCCGCTTGGGAGTCGTCTCATATGGTCAATGCGAACTTGTCGGCTTCAATAGTGTCCATGTGAGATGATAGGATAGAGAGATATAGTGTATACGACGATGAAGTCGATGTATCCCCATTTGCCTGTTGTACTCGTTATATACCCTCCAAAGTCGTCTCATACGGTCACTGCCATTGTATATGCTTCAATGTTATGCATGTCAGATGCTAGACTGCAGAGTAACAGTGTAAACATAGTCGGAGTCGAAGTTAATTGTACTGCAAACTGTATGCGTTATACCCGTTTGGAAGTCGTCTTATATGGTCAATGCAAACTTGTCTGCTTCAATAGTGTCGATGTAAGATGATAGGATAGAGAGATATAGTGTGCACAACGATGAAATTGATGTATCTTCATTTGCCTATTGTACTCGTTATATACCCTTCAAAGTCATCTTATACGGTCACTGCAATCGTATCTGCTTCAACTGTATGCATGTCAGATGCCAGACTGCAGAGTTACAATGTCAACATAGTCGAAGTCGAAGTTCCTTGTTCTGCAAACTGTATACGTTATACCCGCTTGGGAGTCGTCCAATATGGTCGATGTGAACTTGTCTGCTTCAATAGTGTCCATGTGGGATGATAGGATAGAGATATATAGTGTGTACGACGATGAAGTCGATGTATCCCCATCTGCCTATTGTACTCGTTATTTACCCCTCGAAGTCGTCTCATACGATCACTGCCATCGTATCTGCTTTAACTGTATGCATGTCAGATGCTAGACTGCAGAGTTACAGTGTGAATATAGTCAAAGTCGAAGTTTCTCATTCTGCAAGCTGTGTGCGTTATATCCTCTTGAGAGTCGTCTCATATGGTCATTGCGAACTTGTCTGCTTCAATAGTGTCCATGTAAGATGATAGGATAGAGAGATATAGTGTGCACAACGATGATGTCGATGTATCTTCATTCGCCTATTGTACCCCTATTGTACCCGCAATAATCCCTTCGAAGTCGTTTTATACGGTCACTGCAATCGTTCCTGCATCAACTGTATGCATGTCATATGCTAGACTGCAGAGTTACAGTGTGAACATAGTCGAAGTCGAAGTTTCTTGTTCTGCAAGTTGTGTGCGTTATACCTGCCTAGAAGTCGTCTCATATGGGCATTGCGAACTCGTTTGCTCCAATAGTATCCATGTGAGATGATAGGATAGAGAGATAGAGTGTGCACACCGATGATGTCGATAAAACTCCATTTGCCTATTGAACTCGTTATATACTCTTCAGAGTCGTCTTGAACGGTCACTGCCATCGTATCCGCTTCAACTGTATGCATGCCAGATGCTAGACTGCAGAGTAACAGTGTTAACATAGTCGAAGTTGAAGTTTCTTGTTCTGCAAATCGTATGCGTTATGCCTGCTTGGGAGTCGTCTTATATGGTCAATGCGAACTTGTCTGCTTCAATAGTGTCCATGTGAGATGATAGGATAGAGAGATATACTGTGCACAACGATGAAGTCGATGTATCTTCATTTGCCTATTGTACTCGTTATATACCCTTCAAAGTCATCTAATACGGTCACTGCAGTCGTATCTGCTTCAACTGTATGCATGTCAGATGCTAGACTGCAGAGTTACAGTGTGAATATAGTCAAAGTCGGAGTTTCTTATTCTGCAAGCTGTGTGCGTTATATCCTCTTGACAGTCGTATCATATGGTCATTGCGAACTTGTCTGCTTCAATAGTGTCCATGTAAGATGATAGGATAGAGAGATATAGTGTGCACAACGATGATGTCGATGTATCTTCATTCGCCTATTGTACCCCTATTGTACTTGCTATAATCCCTTCAAAGTCGTTTTATACGGTCACTGCAATCGTTCCTGCATCAACTGTATGCATGTCATATTATTATGCTAGACTGCAGAGTTACAGTGTGAACATAGTCGAAGTCGAAGTTTCTTGTTCTGCAAGTTGTGTGCGTTATACCTGCCTAAAAGTCGTCTCATATGGGCATTGCGAACTCGTTTGCTCCAATAGTCTCCATGTGAGATGATAGGATAGAGAGATAGAGTGTGCACACCGATGATGTCGATGTAACTCCATTTGCCTATTGAACTCGTTATATACTCTTCAGAGTCGTCTTGAACGGTCACTGCCGGTATCCGCTTCACTGTATGCATGCCAGATGCTAGACTGCAGAGTAACAGTGTTAACATAGTCGAAGTTGAAGTTTCTTGTTCTGCAAATCGTATGCGTTATGCCTGCTTGGGAGTCGTCTTATATGGTCAATGCGAACTTGTCTGCTTCAATAGTGTCCATGTGAGATGATAGGATAGAGAGATATACTGTGCACAACGATGAAGTCGATGTATCTTCATTTGCCTATTGTACTCGTTATATACCCTTCAAAGTCATCTTATACGGTCACTGCAGTCGTATCTGCTTCAACTGTATGCATGTCAGATGCTAGACTGCAGAGTTACAATGTAAACAAAGTCGAAGTCGAAGTTTCTTGTTCTGCAAACTGTTTGCGTTATACCCGCTTGGAAGTCGTCTTATATAATCAATGCAAACTTGCCTGCTTCGAAAGTGTCCATATGAGATGATAGGATAGAGATATATAGTGTGTACGACGATGGAGTTAAAGGGAATTCTATTTAATGATTTAGAATTCTCTAATAGAGGAAATGAAAAGATGTATGTTCAGTTAACGAACAGTCGAAGATTGTTTATTTTTCATAGTTTCCATGATGACATTATGAAAATGAAATCTCAATACTGAGGATCACAAAATGTGGCTACATAGCTCTCCCTCAAAAAAAAAAATATATATATTCTGTACAGTATACACCAATACCATTATTAAAATCTGACAATCACTTTTGTATCGAATGAAACTTTTTTGGGTTTCTTGACATTCATTACTGGTGTACCTGCACAATTAGACTGAATTTCTATGCATGAGTTTTCGAGATACGCTGGTTTCAAACGATCAATAGATACTGTTTTAGTATCACCATTAATATCTGAAGTGAAAAATTTTTGATTACGTTGAATGACCTCAAAAGGGCCAGTGTACCTCGGCTGTAAGGTACTGAGCATAGAATCCGTTCTCAGGAATACATGTGTTGAATTCAACAAGTCTTTAGAAACAAAAATGTTCTTATTAGATAGGTCTCTGGTACGAGCTGGTTTGAGATTGTTAATAAATACTCTCAATCTTGAAACGAACGATGATGTATCTAGCTCGGGTTTGTCGGATGATTCAAAGAATTCATTTGGTAAACGAAGTGTTGTGCCGTAAACCATTTCTGCAGACGAACACCCTAAATCTTCCTTAATTACCGAACGTAGTCCTAGTAGAACTATAGGTAGATAATCAATCCAATTTTGAGAAGCGTCAACATAACATCTCAAAGAAGATTTGAGAGTCTGATGGAACCTCTCGATAATGCCGTTACTGATTGGATGATATGCACAAGAACGAATTCTTTTAATCCCTAGAAATTCCGTTAAACTCCTAAAAACAGATGATTCAAATTGCCTACCTTGATCCGTTGTTATAATTGAAGGAACACCAAACCTTGATATCCAACCTGAAATCAAGGTTGATGCGACAGTTTCAGAAGAAATGTCTGATAGAGGAAATGCTTCAGGCCATCGAGAATATCTATCGATACAAGTCAATAAATATTTGTATCCTCTAGAAGGCGGTAAAGGACCAACTAGATCAATATGAATGTGATCAAATCGCGTGTCTGGAGCAGAGAATTTCTGAAAGGGTGCCGATGTATGACGATTTATCTTAGATTTTTGACAATGCATGCAGTTTGTAATCCAATTTCTGATATCTTTTTTGACACTTAGCCAGACAAACCGTTGACTAATGAGTTTTTGAGTCGCACGAATACTAGGGTGTGATAATGAATGAAAATTATCGAAAATTTTTCTGCGGAACGACGTAGGTATGAATGGTCTGAAATTGGTTAATGAAACATCGCAATACAGTGTGGAATTATTAGTGCTGCCAGGTATAGCAATCTGTTTTAATTTAAGTGAATGTTTTGTTTTTGTTAGAAGGTCTAATAATTCAGAATCATTTTTTTGATGTTCGGCAATTACTTCATAATCTACTATCAATTCTTTTTTATTCAAATTATTGATATACATTCGAGATAGAGCGTCAGCCACTACGTTTTCGGAACCTTTAATGTAACGAATATCAGTAGTAAATTCAGATATATATTCCATTTGTCGGATTTCTCTAGGATTATGATTTTCAGAATTTCTGGAGAACATAAACGTAAGAGGTTTATGATCTGTGAAGACAAAAAATTCACGACCCTCCACGAAATAACAAAAATGTTTTATTGCAAGGAATATGGCCAATAATTCTTTGCCAAAAGTACTATATCTCGTCTCTGTTTGGGACAACTTTTTTGAGAAAAATGATATTGGGCACCACGTGTTATTTATGTATTGCTGTAATACAGCACCAACAGCACTATCTGAAGCATCTACTGCTATGCTTGTCATTGCATCATGCTGTGGATAATATAATAACGTTTTTTCTGTGAGTGACAGTTTAACATTCTCAAAAGATGAATTTGAAATTTCGTCCCAAATCAAAGTATCAGAATCTCTTACTTTTTTCTTCCTATTCGCTAGCATATTGTAAAGTGGTTCTAATATCTTTGCACAGTTAGGTATGAATCGGTGATAAAAAGTAACAAGGCCTAAAAATTCTCTGAGCTTACGAACCGAATTAGGTTTAGGAAAATTTTTAACAGCATCAACTTTCTCTGAAAGAGGTTGTATACCGGTGGAATTGATTTTATGACCAAGAAAAATCAACTCCTCACGTCCAAATTCGCATTTATCAACATTCAAAACAATTCCATATTTTTCGAAACGTTGAAAAATTTCTATCAAATGTTGTTCATGTTCTTCTTCAGAAGAACTTGCAATGAGAACATCGTCTGAATAAACGTAACAAAAATTTAATCCACGGATGACATTATCGATAAATCTTTGAAAAGTTTGTGCGGCATTTCTCAAACAGAAACTCATTCGAGTAAATTCAAATAAACCGAAAGGAGTTATAACGGCGGTTTTAGGTATATCGGAGGGTTCTACAGGTATCTGATGATGGGCACGAACCAAATCAATTTTCGAGAATATTTTGGTATGTTGAAAATGCGAATAAAATTGTTGTATATGTGGGACAGGATAACGGTCTGGAACGGTGACTTTATTTAAAGCTCTGTAATCACCAACAGGTCTCCAATCACCTCCTTTTTTAGGTACAACATGTAAAGGTGAAGACCAACTACTGGAAGATGGACGAATTATTCCAAGTTCCAACATATGATCAAATTCCTGTTTCACAATTTTCAATTTCTCAGGTGCTAATCTTCGTGCACGTGCATGAACTGGAGGACCAGTTGTTTCGATGCAATGCGTGATATTATGTTTGACATTGAAATAAACAAAGTTATTTTAAGTTAGAGATGGAAATCCTTCAAGAATGGTTTGAAATTTGCAATTTGAATCACTCTGTAGATAGAAAAGATGGTATAACGGAAAATCTGACATTATACAACTGACATGAAGGCTTGTCAAATCGTCCAACAAAATATTTTTGGAAGTGTCAATGAGTAATTATTTGAAATGTTGTAGAAAATCGATACCGAGGATAGGATATTTCACATCAGCAATAATGAAAATCCACTTGAAAATTCGTTTCAATCCTAAATCCAAGGTCATTGAACGAGAGCCGTAAGTTTTTATTCTACTATTATTTGCTGCTTGAAGTGTGAAATCTGATGTTTGTTTATTGTAAAGAAACTTTGCTGGAAGAGCACTAATTTGACTACCAGTATCTATCAAATATCTCAAACCAGATACCTTGTCCTGAACGAATAAAAGACGGCCAGGTACACCAGCAATGCTAGCCGCATTCAATTGCTGGGATTCGAGTTTTCCGACGACCATTTGCAAGGAGAAATACATTTGCGGGCTTGATTTCCGAACCATTTGTGGTAATAACAGTAACTTCTGGATACCGATGGTGATCGACTTCTTGAAATAGTCCTATTTGGGGGTTTTTGTGGTCGTGATAATTGTGAGGATTCCATCAATTCACGTAAGTCAGCAATCTCCTTTGATAACTTGGAAAAATCATCATGGCAGGGACACGGTTTCTTTAGCACAGAATTCGAACCGGGATATTCATTGTTGGGTGAGGAAAATGTAGGAGTTATTTCCATAATTTTATCGGCTACAGCTGTTTATGATTCTAAAGACGATTCATCTCCGAGGGCAGCCAAAACAACTTTAACATTTGTGGGAAGTCTTTGGAAGAATATTTCCTTCAGAATCGACTTATCAACTGAACTTGCCTGATTACCGAGGAGTTGTTGCATTCTCCTCAATAGCTGGGATGGTGTTCTATCCCCTAATTCTTCAATGGATAAAAGTTTTTGAATCCGTTTTCCATCAGAAAGTGATGTTCTTTCCAATATTGCTTCTTTCAACTTGACGTAAGCATCTTCTGTCGGTGGATTCAGTAAAATATCACGAACTTCTGTTGCCAATTCCGGGGATAATGTTGATAAGAGGATATTGAATTTAGTTTTGTCGGCTACAATTTTCCTTGTTGCAAACATAGCTTCGATTTGGGCAAACCAGATCAAAGGATCTTTGGGCCAGAAATCAGGAAGTTTGAAATTCATGACCGTTGAAACTTCTGCGATCAATTCTTCTTGATTGGCGGTCATATTCAGATGTCGGGGTCACCAATTTGAAGGGAATTCTATTTAATGATTTAGAATTCTCTAATAAAGGAAATGAAAAGATGTATGTTCAGTTAACGAACAGTCGAAGATTGTTTATTTTTCATAGTTTCCATGATGACATTATAAAAATGAAATCTCAATACTGAGGATCACAAAATGTGGCTACAGAGTCGTTGTATCCCCATTTGCCTATTGAACTCGTTATATACCCTTCACAGTCATCTCATACGGTCACTGCAATCGTATCTGCTTCAAGTGTATGCATGTCAGATGCTGGACTGCAGAGTCACAGTGTGAACATAGTCAAAGTCGCAGTTTCTAGTTCTTCAAGCTGTGTGCAGTATTACTGCTTGAAAGTCGTCTTATATGCTCAATGCGATCTTGTCTGCTTCAATAGTGTCAATGTGAGATGATAGGATAGAGAGATATAGTGTGCACAACGAAGAGGTCGATGTATCTTCATTTGCCTATTGTACTTGTTATATTCCCTTCAAAGCCGTCTTATATGGTCACTGTAGTCGTATCTGCTTCAACTCTATTCATGTCAGATGCAAGACTACAGAGTAACAGTGTAATCATAGTCGAAGTCGAAGTTTATTGTTCTGCAATTCGTGTGCGTTATGCCCGCTTGGCGGCCGATGAGAACTTGTCTGCTCCAATAGTGTTCATGTGAGGTGATGGTATAGAGATAGTGTGTTCGACGATGGAGTCGATGTATCCCCCTGTGCCTATTTTACTCGTTATATACCCTTCAAAGTCGTCTCGTACGGTCACTGCCATCGTATCTGCTTCAACTGTATGCATGTCAGTTGCTTTACTGCAGAGTTACAGTGTAAACATTGTCAAAGTCGAAGTTTCTCGTTCTACTAGCTTTGTGCATTATTCCCGCTTGGATTTCGTCTTATATGGTCAATGCAAACTCGTCTCCTCCAATAGTGTCAATGTAAGATGATAGGATAGAGAGATATAGTGTGCACAACGATGAAGTCGATGTATCTTCATTTGCCTATGGTACTTGTTATATACCCTTCGAAGTCATCTTATACGGTCACTGCAATCGTATCTGCTTCAACTGTATGCATGTCAGATGCCATACTGCAGAGTTACAATGTAAACATAGTCGAAGTCGAAGTTCCTCGCTCTGCAAACTGTATGCATTATACCCGCTTGGGAAGCGTCCAATATGGTCGATGTGAACTTGTCTGCTTCAATATTGTCCATGTGATATGATAGGATTGGACGATATAGTGTGCACAACGATGAAGTCGATATATCACCATTTGCCTGTTGTACTCGCTATATACCCTTCAAAGTCGTCTTATATGGTCACTGTAGTCGTATATGCTTCAACTGTATGCATGTCCGATGTTATACTGCAGAGTTACAGTGTGAACATAGTCGAAGTCGAAGTTTCTTGTTCTGCAAGTTGTGTGCGTTATCCTCGCTCAGAAGTCGTCTCATATGAGCATTGCGAGCTCATCTACTCCAATAGTATGCATATGGGATGATATGATAGAGAGAAAGAAGGTGCACTCCGATGGAGTCGATGTATCTACATCTGCCTATTGTACTTTCTATATTAGCTTTAAAGTCATCTTATATGGTCACTGCAATCGTTCCTGCATCAACTGTATGCATGTCAGATGCTAGACTGCAGACTTCCTGTGAAAACATAGTCGTAGTCGGAGTTTTTTGTTCTGCAAATCGTGTGCGTTATACTCGCTTGGAAGACGTCTCATATGGTCAATGCAAACTTGTCGGCTTCGAAAGTGTTCATGTGAGGTGATAGGATAGAGATATATAGTGTGTACGACGATGAAGTCGATGTATCCCCATTTGCCTATTGTACTCGTTATATACCCTTCAATGTTGTCTTCAACGGTTACTGCAATCGTATATGCTCCAACTGTATGCATGTCAGATGCTAGACTGTAAGGTTACAGTGTAAACATAATCGAAGTCGAAGTTTCTTGTTCTGCAAATCGTGTGCGTTATACCCGCTTGGAAGTCGTCTCATGTGGTCAATGCAAACTAGTCTGCTTCAATAGTGTCAATGTAAAATGATAATATAGAGAGATATAGTGTGCACAACGATGAAGTCGATGTATCCCCATTTTCCCATTGTACTCGTTATATACCTTTCAATGTCGTCTTATAAGGTCACTGCAATCGTATTTGCTTCAACTGTATGAATGTCAGATACTTGACTGTAGGGTCACAGTGTTGACATAGTCGAAGTCAAAGTTTCGTGTTCTGCAAGATGTGTGCGTTATACACGCTTGATAGTCGTTTCATATGGTCAATGCGAACTCGTCTGCTTCGAAACTGTTCATGTGAGGTGATAGGATAGAGATATATAGTGTGTACGACGATGAAGTTGATGTATCCCCATTTGCCTATTGTACTCGTTATATACCCTTCAATGTTGTCTTTTACGGTTACTGCAATCGTATATGCTTCAACTGTATGCATGTCAGATGCTAGACTGTAGGGTTACAGTGTAAACATAATCGAAGTCGAAGTTTCTTGTTCTGCAAATCGTGTGCGTTATTCCCGCTTGGAAGTCGTCTCATATGGTCAATGCAAACTAGTCTGCTTCAATAGTGTCAATGTAAAATGATAAGATAGAAAGATAAAGTGTGCACAACGATGAAGACGATGTATCTCCATTTGCCCATTGTACCCGTTATATACCCTTCAATGTCGTCTTATACGGTCACTGCAATCGTATTTGCTTCAACTGTATGCATGTCAGATGCTAGACTGTAGGGTTACAGTGTTAACATAGTCGAAGTCGAAGTTTCGTGTTCTGCAAGATGTGTGCGTTATATGTACACGCTTGGTAGTCGTCTCATATGGTCAATGCGAACTTGTCTGCCTCAAAAGTGTTCATGTGAGGTGATAGGATAGAGATATATAGTGTGTACGACGATGAAGTTGATGTATCCCTATTTGACAGTTGTACTCGTTATGTACCCTTCGAAGTCGTCTCATACGGTCACTGCCATCGCATCTGCTTCAATGTTATGCATGTCAGATGCTAGACTGCAGAGTTACAGTGTAAACATAGTCGAAGTCGAAGTTTATTGTTCTGCAAACTGTATGCGTTATGCCCGCTTGGGAGTCGTCTCATATGGTCAATGCGAACTTGTCGGCTTCAATAGTGTCCATGTGAGATGATAGGATAGAGAGATATAGTGTATACGACGATGAAGTCGATGTATCCCCATTTGCCTGTTGTACTCGTTATGTACCCTCCAAAGTCGTCTCATACGGTCACTGCCATTGTATATGCTTCAATGTTATGCATGTCAGATGCTAGACTGCAGAGTAACAGTGTAAACATAGTCGGAGTCGAAAATAATTGTACTGCAAACTGTATGCGTTATACCCGTTTAGAAGTCGTCTTATATGGTCAATGCAAACTTGTCTGCTTCAATAGTGTCGATGTAAGATGATAGGATAGAGAGATATAGTGTGCACAACGATGAAATTGATGTATCTTCATTTGCCTATTGTACTCGTTATATACCCTCCAAAGTCATCTTATACGGTCACTGCAATCGTATCTGCTTCAACTGTATGCATGTCAGATGCCAGACTGCAGAGTTACAATGTAAACATAGTCGAAGTCGAAGTTCCTTGTTCTGCAAACTGTATACGTTATACCCGCTTGGGAGTCGTATAATATGGTCGATGTGAACTTGTCTGCTTCAATAGTGTCAATGTGGGATGATAGGATAGAGATATATAGTGTGTACGACGATGAAGTCGATGTATCCCCATCTGCCTATTGTACTCGTTATTTACCCTTCGAAGTCGTCTCATACGGTCACTGCCATCGTATCTGCTTCAACTGTATGCATGTCAGATGCTAGACTGCAGAGTTACAGTGTGAATATAGTCGAAGTCGGAGTTTCTCATTCTGCAAGCTGTGTGCGTTATATCCTCTTGAGAGTCGTCTAATATGGTCATTGCGAAACTGTCTGCTTCAATAGTGTCCATGTAAGATGATAGGATAGAGAGATATAGTGTGCACAACGATGATGTCGATGTATCTTCATTCGCCTATTGTACCCCTATTGTACCCGCAATAATCCCTTCAAAGTCGTTATATACGGTCACTGCAATCGTTCCTGCATCAACTGTATGCATGCCATATGCTGGACTGCAGAGTTACAGTGTGAACATAGTCGAAGTCGAAGTTTCTTGTTCTGCAAGTTGTGTGCGTTATACCTGCCTAGAAGTCGTCTTATATGGGCATTGCGAACTCGTTTGCTCCAATAGTATCCATGTGAGATGATAGAATAGAGAGATAGAGTGTGCACACCGATGATGTCGATAAAACTCCATTTGCCTATTGAACTCGTTATATACTCTTCAGAGTCGTCTTGAACGGTCACTGCCATCGTATCCGCTTCAACTAAATGCATGCCAGATGCTAGACTGCAGAGTAACAGTGTTAACATAGTCGAAGTTGGAGTTTCTTGTTCTGCAAATCGTATGCGTTATGCCCGCTTGGGAGTCGTCATATATGGTCAATGCGAACTTGTCTGCTTCAATAGTGTCCATGTGAGATGATAGGATAGAGAGATATACTGTGCACAACGATGAAGTCGATGTATCTTCATTTGCCTATTGTACTCGTTATATACCCTTCAAAGTCATCTTATACGGTCACTGCAGTCGTATCTGCTTCAACTGTATGCATGTCAGATGCTAGACTGCAGAGGTACAGTGTGAATATAGTCAAAGTCGGAGTTTCTTATTCTGCAAGCTGTGTGCGTTATATCCTCTTGACAGTCGTCTCATATGGTCATTGCGAACTTGTCTGCTTCAATAGTTTCCATGTAAGATGATAGGATAGAGAGATATAGTGTGCACAACGATGATGTCGATGTATCTTCATTCGCCTATTGTACCCCTATTGTACTTGCTATAATCCCTTCAAAGTCGTTTTATACGGTCACTGCAATCGATCCTGCATCAACTGTATGCATGTCATATGCTAGACTGCAGAGTTACAGTCTGAACATAGTCGAAGTCGAAGTTTCTTGTTCTGCAAGTTGTGTGCGTTATACCTGCCTAAAAGTCGTCTCATATGGGCATTGCGAACTCCTTTCCTCCAATAGTCTCCATGTGAGATGATAGGATAGAGAGATAGAGTGTGCACACCGATGATGTCGATGTAACTCCATTTGCCTATTGAACTCGTTATATAATCTTCAGAGTCGTCTTGAACGGTACCTGCCATCGTATCCGCTACACTGTATGCATGCCAGATGCTAGACTGCACAGTAACAGTGTTAACATAGTCGAAGTTGAAGTTTCTTGTTCTGCAAATCGTATGCGTTATGCCTGCTTGGGAGTCGTCTTATATGGTCAATGCGAACTTGTCTGCTTCAATAGTGTCCATGTGAGATGATAGGATAGAGAGATATACTGTGCACAACGATGAAGTCGATGTATCCCAGCAAACATGATTGAGCGGTAAATAGGCGGCCGATTGCTGGTAACTGCGGTTAGTTGTCGGCAGCGGCACACCTATGTCGTTAAAATGTTGAAACGACATCGGTTTTGCCGCCATGGCTGAACGTAAGCATGTTTATAATGGATGTTTGTTATTCAGCCAGAAATTGCCCGTTTAAAATTCCCGACAATCGTGCCGATGTCGCTTTGACGCAGTATGTATGTTGTTTACAGGTCAGTGGTAACTGAACCAAACGCAATGTTGGCATCACTGGGTTTTTGAGCATTGGTAGTACTGCTAATTTATTTTCGTGTTTTAGTTCTGTGTCCGTAGATCGCGTCAGTTGTCTGTCACTTGTCTTCAGGTATTTGTTAAACGGCGATATAATATTAATATTATTTAGAAAAAGTTGGTGAGTTTTATGATTGATCCCAGCAAACTATCGTCCGACATCAAGAATAATGATATATGTTATATAACAATAATTAAACTCGTTATTGTCTACCAATCCATTTTTGTGGTAATGATTTTGAGCTAAATATTTGTTCATTACCCTATATTATAACAATGATGCTCCAATGCGAAGTTCAGCTCTTTACCTATATTCGAAAAATATTTGATTCACAGTAATAGATCAAACACTGAAAAAGTAATGTGGCTAGAACATTATCAGACTAAACCTATTCTACGTCGTCGAATCAACAAGTTATGATAGGTATATCGTATATGATCAAATATTAAATATAATTGAAGTATTGTACTATTTCAATTCTGTTGACTGATGGATTCGTAATAGTATCTTTCAAGTTTCGCAGTAGCCTAGTGGTATAAGCGTCTGACAGTTGATTGGCTATCCGTTCGATCGCAAGTTCGAGTCCGACTCCCGACTATATCTTTTTTTTATTTCTAACCGAATAGTGTCGGTAGATAGTCGGGCGGCCTACTAGCGGCCGGTGCGACACATGCTAGCCGGGCCGACGATGTATCATGATTGTGGCCCGCTGATGTTGACTGTCGGCAGTTTTTGGAGGGCGTCTAAAGGCCCGCGCGATACATGTTTGCTGGGATCTTCATTTTTCTATTGTACTCGTTATATACCCTTCAAAGTCTTCTTATACGGTCACTGCAGTCGTATCTGCTTCAACTGTATGCATGTCAGATGCTAGACTGCAGAGTTACAATGTAAACAAAGTCAAAGTCGAAGTTTCTTGTTCTGCAAACTGTTTTCGTTATACCCGCTTGAAAGTCGACTTATATAATCAATGCGAACTTGCCTGCTTCGAAAGTGTCCATATGAGATGATAGGAAAGAGATATATAGTGTGTACGACGATGGAGTCGTTGTATCCCCATTTGCCTATTGAACTCGTTATATACCCTTCACAGTCGTCTCATACGGTCACTGCAATCGTATCTGCTTCAAGTGTATGCATGTCAGATGCTGGACTGCAGAATTACAGTGTGAACATAGTCAAAGTCGGAGTTTCTTGTTCTGCAAGCTGTGTGTGTTATAGTCGCTTGGGAGTCGTCTTATTTGGTCAATGCGAACTTGTCTGCTTCAATAGTGTCAATGTGAGATGATAGGATAGAGAGATATAGTGTGCACAACGAAGAGGTCGATGTATCTCCATCTGCCTATTGTACTTGTTATATACCCTTCAAAGCCGTCTTATATGGTCACTGTAGTCGTATCTGCTTCAACTCTATTCATGTCAGATGCTTGACTACAGAGTAACAGTGTAATCATAGTCGAAGTCGAAGTTTATTGTTCTGCAATTCGTGTGCGTTATGCCCGCTTGGCGGGCGATGAGAACTTGTCTGCTCTAATAGTGTTCATGTGAGGTGATGGGTTAGAGATAGTGTGATCGACGATGGAGTCGATGTATCTCCCTGTGCCTATTTTACTCGTTATATACCCTTCAAAGTCGTCTCATACGGTCACTGCCATCGTATCTGCTTCAACTGTATGCCTGTCAGTTGCTTTACTGCAGAGTTACAGTGTAAACATTGTCAAAGTCGAAGTTTCTTGTTCTACAAGCTTTGTGCATTATTTCCGCTTGCAAGTCGTCTTATATGGTCAATGCAAACTCGTCTCCTCCAATAGTGTCAATGTAAGATGATAGGATAGAGAGATATAGTGTGCACAACTATGAAGTCGATGTATCTTCATTTGCCTATTGTACTTTTTATATACCCTTCGAAGTCATCTTATACGGTCACTGCAATCGTATCTGCTTCAACTGTATGCATGTCAGATGCCAAACTGCAGAGTTACAATGTAAACATTGTCGAAGTCGAAGTTCCTCGTTCTGCAAACTGTATGCATTATACCCGCTTGGGAGTCGTCCAATATGGTCGATGTGAACTTGTCTGCTTCAATATTGTCCATGTGATATGATAGAATTGGACGATATAGTGTGCACAACGATGAAGTCGATATATCACCATTTGCCTATTGTACTCGCTATATACCCTTCAAAGTCGTCTTATATGGTCACTGTAGTCGTATATGCTTCAACTGTATGCATGTCCGATGTTATACTGCAGAGTTACAGTGTGAACATAGTCGAAGTCGAAGTTTCTTGTTCTGCAAGTTGTGTGCGTTATCCTCGCTCAGAAGTCGTCTCATATGAGCATTGCGAGCTCATCTACTCCAATAGTATCCATATGGGATGATATGATAGAGAGAAAGAAAGTGCACTCCGATGGAGTCGATGTATCTACATCTGCCTATTGTACTTTCTATATTCGCTTTAAAGTCATCTTATATGGTCACTGCCATCATATCAGTTTCAACTGTATGCATGTCAGATGCTAGACTGCAGACTTCCTGTGTAAACATAGTCGTAGTCGGAGTTTTTTGTTCTGCAAATCGTGTGCGTTATACTCGCTTGGAAGTCGTCTCATATGGTCAACGCAAACTTGTCGGCTTCGAAAGTGTTCATGTGAGGTGATAGGATAGAGATATATAGTGTGTACGACGATGAAGTCGATGTATCCCCATTTGCCCATTGTACTCGTTATATACCCTTCAATGTTGTCTTCTACGGTTACTGCAATCGTATATGCTTCAACTGTATGCATGTCAGATGCTAGACTGTAGGGTTACAGTGTAAACATAATCGAAGTCGAAGTTTCTTGTTCTGCAAATCGTGTGCGTTATACCCGCTTGGAAGTCGTCTCATATGGTCGATGCAAACTAGTCTGCTTCAATAGTGTCAATGTAAAATGATAATATAGAGAGATATAGTGTGCACAACGATGAAGTCGATGTATCCCCATTTGCCCATTGTACTCGTTATATACCCTTCAATGTCGTCTTATACGGTCACTGCAATCGTATTTGCTTCAACTGTATGAATGTCAGATGCTTGACTGTAGGGTCACAGTGTTGACATAGTCGAAGTCAAAGTTTCGTGTTCTGCAAGATGTGTGCGTTATACACGCTTGGGAGTCGTCTCATATGGTCAATGCGAACTCGTCTGCTTCAAAACTGTTCATGTGAGGTGATAGGATAGAGATATATGGTGTGTACGACGATGAAGTCGATGTATCCCCATTTGCCAGTTGTACTCGTAATGTACCCTCCAAAGTCGTCTCATACGGTCACTGCCATCGTATCTGCTTCAATGTTATGCATGTCAGATGCTAGACTGCAGAGTAACTGTGTAAACATAGTCGAAGTCGAAGTTTCTTGTTCTGCAAATCGTGTGCGTTATACCCGCTTGGAAGTCATCTCATATGGTCAATGCAAACTAGTCTGCTTCAATAGTGTCAATGTAAAATGATAATATAGAGAGATATAGTGTGCACAACGATGAAGTCGATGTATCCCCATTTGCCCATTGTACTCGTTATATACCCTTCAATGTCGGCTTATACGATCACTGCAATCGTATTTGCTTCAACTGTATGAATGCCAGATGCTTGACTGTAGGGTCACAGTGTTAACATAGTCGAAGACGGAGTTTCGTGTTCTGCAAGATGTGTGCGTTATACACGCTTGAAAGTCGTCTCATATGGTCAATGCGAACTTGTCTGCTTCAAAAGTGTTCATGTGAGGTGATAGGATAGAGATATATAGTGTGTACGACGATGAAGTCGATGTATCCCCATTTGCCAGTTGTACTCGTTATGTACCCTTCGAAGTCGTTTCATACGGTCACTGCCATCGTATCTGCTTCAATGTTATGCATGTCAGATGCTAGACTGCAGAGTTACAGTGTAAACAAAGTCGAAGTTGAAGTTTATTGTTCTGCAAACTGTATGCGTTATGCCCGCTTGGGAGTCGTCTCATATGGTCAATGCGAACTTGTCTGCTTCAATAGTGTCCATGTAAGATGATAGGATAGAGAGATATAGTGTGTACGACATGAAGTCGATGTATCTCAATTTGCCTGTTGTACTCGTTATATACCCTTCAAAGTCGTCTCATACGGTCACTGCCATCGTATCTGCTTCAATGTTATGCATGTCAGATGCTAGACTGCAGAGTGACAGTTTAAACATAGTCGAAGTCGAAGTTTATTGTTCTGCAAACTGTATGCGTTATACCCGTTTGTAATTCGTCTTATATGGGCAATGCGAACTTGTCTGCTCCAATAGTGTCCATGTAAGATGATAGGGTAAAGATATATAGTGTGTACGACGATGGGATCGTTGTATCCCCATTTGTCTATTGGACTCGTTATATACCCTTCAGAGTCGTCTCATACGGTAACTGCCATCGCATCTGCCCCAACTGTATGCATGTCTGATGCTGGACTGCGGAGTAACAATGTGAACATAGTCGGAGACATAGTTTCTTGTTCTGCAAACTGTATGCGTTATACCCGCTTGGGAGTCGTCTCATATGGTCAATGCGAACTTGTCTGCTTCAATTGTGTCCATGTGAGATGATAGGATAGAGAGATATAGTGTGCACAACATGAAATTGATGTATCTTCATTTGCCTATTGTACTTGTTATATACCCTCCAAAGTCGTCTTATACGGTCACTGCAATCGTATCTGCTTCAACTGTATGCATGTCAGAACGCCAGACTGCAGAGTTACGATGTAAACATAATCGAAGTTGAAGTTCCTTGTTCTGCAAACTGTATGCGTTATACCCGCTTGGGAGTCGTCCAATATGGTCGATGTGGACTTGTCTGCTTCAATAGTGTCCATGTAAGATGATAGGATAGAGAGATATAGTGTGCACAACGATGATGTCGATGTATCTTCATTCGCCTATTGTACCCCTATTGTACCCGCAATAATCCCTTCAAAGTCGTTTTATACGGTCACTGCAATCGTTCCTGCATCAACTGTATGCATGTCATATGCTAGACTGCAGAGTTACAGTCTGAACATAGTCGAAGTCGAAGTTTCTTGTTCTGCAAGTTGTGTGCGTTATACCTGCCTAAAAGTCGTCTCATATGGGCATTGCGAACTCCTTTCCTCCAATAGTCTCCATGTGAGATGATAGGATAGAGAGATAGAGTGTGCACACCGATGATGTCGATGTAACTCCATTTGCCTAAAGAAACTCGTTATATACTCTTCAGAGTCGTCTTGAACGGTCACTGCCATCGTATCCGCTTCACTGTATGCATGCCAGATGCTAGACTGCAGAGTAACAGTGTTAACATAGTCGAAGTTGAAGTTTCTTGTTCTGCAAATCGTATGCGTTATGCCTGCTTGGGAGTCGTCTTATATGGTCAATGCGAACTTGTCTGCTTCAATAGTGTCCATGTGAGATGATAGGATAGAGAGATATACTGTGCACAACGATGAAGTCGATGTATCCCAGCAAACATGATTGAGCGGTAAATAGGCGGCCGATTGCTGCTAACTGCGGTTAGTTGTCGGCAGCGGCACACCTATGTCGTTAAAATGTTGAAACGACATCGGTTTTGCCGCCATGACTGAACGTACGCATGTTTATAATGGATGTTTGTTATTCAGCCAGAAATTGCCCGTTTAAAATTCCCGACAATCGTGCCGATGTCGCTTTGACGCAGTATGTAAGTTGTTTACAGGTCAGTGGTAACTGAACCAAACGCAATGTTGGCATCACTGGGTTTTTGAGCATTGGTAGTACTGCTAATTTATTTTCGTGTTTTAGTTCTGTGTCCGTAGATCGCGTCAGTTGTCTGTCACTTGTCTTCAGGTATTTGTTAAACGGCGTGATAATATTAATATTATTTAGAAAAAGTTGGTGAGTTTTATGATTGATCCCAGCAAACTATCGTCCGACATCAAGAATAATGATATATGTTATATAACAATAATTAAACTCGTTATTGTCTACCAATCCATTTTTGTGGTAATGATTTTGAGCTAAATATTTGTTCATTACCCTGGAAAAGTAATGTGGCTAGAACATTATCAGACTAAACCTATTCTACGTCGTCGAATCAACAAGTTATGATAGGTATATCGTATATGATCAAATATTAAATATAATTGAAGTATTGTACTATTTCAATTCTGTTGACTGATGGATTCGTAATAGTATCTTTCAAGTTTCGCAGTAGCCTAGTGGTATTAGCGTCTGACAGTTGATTGGCTATCCGTTCGATCGCAAGTTCGAGTCCGACTCCCGACTATATCTTTTTTTTATTTCTAACCGAATAGTGTCGGTAGATAGTCGGGCGGCATACTAGCGGCCGGTGCGACACATGCTAGCCGGGCCGACGATGTATCATGATTGTGGCCCGCTGATGTTGACTGTCGGCAGTTTTTGGAGGGCGTCTAAAGGCCCGCGCGATACATGTTTGCTGGGATCTTCATTTTTCTATTGTACTCGTTATATACCCTTCAAAGTCTTCTTATACGGTCACTGCAGTCGTATCTGCTTCAACTGTATGCATGTCAGATGCTAGACTGCAGAGTTACAATGTAAACAAAGTCAAAGTCGAAGTTTCTTGTTCTGCAAACTGTTTTCGTTATACCCGCTTGGAAGTCGACTTATATTATCAATGCGAACTTGCCTGCTTCGAGAGTGTCCATATGAGATGATAGGAAAGAGATATATAGTGTGTAAGACGATGGAGTCGTTGTATCTCCATTTGCCTATTGAACTCGTTATATACCCTTCACAGTCGTCTCATACGGTCACTGCAATCGTATCTGCTTCAAGTGTATGCATGTCAGATGCTGGACTGCAGAATTACAGTGTGAACATAGTCAAAGTCGGAGTTTCTTGTTCTGCAAGCTGTGTGTGTTATAGTCGCTTGGGAGTCGTCTTATTTGGTCAATGCGAACTTGTCTGCTTCAATAGTGTCAATGTGAGATGATAGGATAGAGAGATATAGTGTGCACAACGAAGAGGTCGATGTATCTTCATCTGCCTATTGTACTTGTTATATACCCTTCAAAGCCGTCTTATATGGTCACTGTAGTCGTATCTGCTTCAACTCTATTCATGTCAGATGCTTGACTACAGAGTAACAGTGTAATCATAGTCGAAGTCGAAGTTTATTGTTCTGCAATTCGTGTGCGTTATGCCCGCTTGGCGGGCGATGAGAACTTGTCTGCTCTAATAGTGTTCATGTGAGGTGATGGGTTAGAGATAGTGTGATCGACGATGGAGTCGATGTATCTCCCTGTGCCTATTTTACTCGTTATATACCCTTCAAAGTCGTCTCATACGGTCACTGCCATCGTATCTGCTTCAACTGTATGCCTGTCAGTTGCTTTACTGCAGAGTTACAGTGTAAACATTGTCAAAGTCGAAGTTTCTTGTTCTACAAGCTTTGTGCATTATTTCCGCTTGCAAGTCGTCTTATATGGTCAATGCAAACTCGTCTCCTCCAATAGTGTCAATGTAAGATGATAGGATATAGAGATATAGTGTGCACAACGATGAAGTCGATGTATCTTCATTTGCCTATTATACTTGTTATATACCCTTCGAAGTCATCTTATACGGTCACTGCAATTGTATCTGCTTCAACTGTATGCATGTCAGATGCCAAACTGCAGAGTTACAATGTAAACATAGTCGAAGTCGAAGTTCCTCGTTCTGCAAACTGTATGCATTAAACCCGCTTGGGAGTCGTCCAATATGGTCGATGTGAACTTGTCTGCTCCAATATTGTCCATGTGATATGATAGAATTGGACGATATAGTGTGCACAACGATGAAGTCGATATATCACCATTTGCCTATTGTACTCGCTATATACCCTTCAAAGTCGTCTTATATGGTCACTGTAGTCGTATATGCTTCAACTGTATGCATGTCCGATGTTATACTGCAGAGTTACAGTGTGAACATGGTCTAAGTTTCTTGTTCTGCAAGTTGTGTGCGTTATCCTCGCTCAGAAATTGTCTCATATGAGCATTGCGAGCTCGTCTACTCCAATAGTATCTATATGAGATGATATGATAGAGAGAAAGAAAGTGCTTTCCGATGGAGTCGATGTATCTACATCTGCCTATTGTACTTTCTATATTCGCTTTAAAGTCATCTTATATGGTCACTGCCATCATATCAGCTTCAACTGTATGCATGTCAAATGCTAGACTGCAGACTTCCTGTGTGAACATAGTCGTAGTCGGAGTTTTTTGTTCTGCAAATCGTGTGCGTTATACTCGCTTGGAAGTCGTCTCATATGGTCAATGCAAACTTGTCGGCTTCGAAAGTGTTCATGTGAGGTGATAGGATAGAGATATATAGTGTGTACGACGATGAAGTCGATGTATCCTCATTTGCCCATTGTACTCGTTATATACCCTTCAATGTTGTCTTTTACGGTTACTGCAATCGTATATGCTTCAACTGTATGCATGTCAGATGCTAGACTGTAGGGTTACAGTGTAAACATAATCGAAGTCGAAGTTTCTTGTTCTGCAAATCGTGTGCGTTATACCCGCTTGGAAGTCGTCTCATATGGTCGATGCAAACTAGTCTGCTTCAATAGTGTCAATGTAAAATGATAATATAGAGAGATATAGTGTGCACAACGATGAAGTCGATGTATCCCCATTTGCCCATTGTACTCGTTATATACCCTTCAATGTCGTCTTATACGGTCACTGCAATCGTATTTGCTTCAACTGTATGAATGTCAGATGCTTGACTGTAGGGTCACAGTGTTGACATAGTCGAAGTCAAAGTTTCGTGTTATGCAAGATGTGTGCGTTATACACGCTTGAGAGTCGTCTCATATGGTCAATGCAAACTCGTCTGCTTCAAAACTGTTCATGTGAGGTGATAGGATAGAGATATATGGTGTGTACGACGATGAAGTCGATGTATCCCCATTTGCCAGTTGTACTCGTAATGTACCCTCCAAAGTCGTCTCATACGGTCACTGCCATCGTATCTGCTTCAATGTTATGCATGTCAGATGCTAGACTGCAGAGTAACTGTGTAAACATATTCGAAGTCGAAGTTTCTTGTTCTGCAAATCGTGTGCGTTATACCCGCTTGGGAGTCGTCTCATATGGTCAATGCGAACTTGTCTGCTTCAATTGTGTCCATGTGAGATGATAGGATAGAGAGATATAGTGTGCACAACGATGAAATTGATGTATCTTCATTTGCCTATCGTACTTGTTATATACCCCCCAAAGTCGTCTTATACGGTCACTGCAATCGTATCTCCTTCAACTGTATGCATGTCAGAACGCCAGACTGCAGAGTTACAATGTAAACATATTCGAAGTTGAAGTTCCTTGTTCTGCAAACTGTATGCGTTATACCCGCTTGGGAGTCGTCCAATATGGTCGATGTGGACTTGTCTGCTTCAATATTGTTCATATGAGGTGATAGGATTGGAAGATATAGTGTGCAGAACGCTGAAGTCGATATATCACCATTTGCCTGTTGTACTCGCTATATCACCTCCAAAGTCGTCTTATATGGTCACTGTAGTCGTATATGCTTCAACTGTATGCATGTCCGATGTTATACTGCAGAGTTACAGTGTTAACATAGTCAGAGTCGAGGTTTCTTGTTCTCCCAGCTGTGTGCAATATACCTGCTTAGAATTCGTCCTATATGGTCATTGCGAACTTGTCTGCTTCGCTATTGTCCATGTAAGATGATTTGATAGAGAGATATAGTGTGCACAACGATGAAGTCGATGTATCTTCATTTGCCTATTGAACCTGTTATGAACCTTCAAAGTCGTCTTATACGGTCACTGCAATCGTATCTGCTTCAACTGTATGCATGTCAGATGCTAGACTGTAGGGTTACAGTGTGAACATAGTCGAAGTCGAAGTTTCTTGTTCTGCAAGTTGTGTGCGTTATACTCGTCCCATATGAGCATTGCGAGCTCGTCTGCTTCAATAGCATCCATGTGAGATGATATGATAGAGAGAAAGAATGTGACCTCCGATGATGTCGATGTATCTTTATCTGCCTATTGCACTTTCTATATTCGCTTCAAAGTCACCTTATATGGTCACTGCCATCATATCAGCTTCAACTGTATGCATGTCAGATGCTAGACTGCAGACTTCCTGTGTAAACATAGTCGTAGTCGAAGTTTTTTTTCTGCAAATCGTTCGCGTTATACTCGCTTGTGAGTCGTCTCATATGGTCAATGCGAACTTGTCTGCTTCAATAGTGGCCATGTGAGATGATAGGATAGAGAGATATAGTGTGTACGACGATGAAGTCGATGTATCTTCATTCGGCTATTGTACTCGTTATATACCCTTTAATATCGTGTCATACGGTCACTGCAATCGAATATGCTTCAACTGTATGTATGTCAGATGTAGGACTGTAGGGATACAGTGTGAACATAGTCGAAGTCGAAGTTTCTTGTTCTGCAAATCGTGTGCGTTATACCCGCTCGGAAGTCGTCTTATATGGTCAATGCACAATAGTCTGCTTCGATAGTGTCAATGTAAAATGATAAGATTGTAGGATAAAGTGTGCACAACGATGGAGTCGATGTATCTCCATTTGCCCATTGTACTCGTTATATACCCTTCAATGTCGTCTTATACGGTCACTGCAATCGTATTTGCTTCAACTGTATGCATGTCAGATGCTAGACTGTAGGGTTACAGTGTTAACATAGTCGAAGTCGAAGTTTCGTGTTCTGCAAGATGTGTGCGTTATATGTACACGCTTGGGAGTCGTCTCATATGGTCAATGCGAACTTGTCTGCCTCAAAAGTGTTCATGTGAGGTGATAGGATAGAGATATATAGTGTGTACGACGATGAAGTTGATGTATCCCTATTTGACAGTTGTACTCGTTATGTACCCTTCAAAGTCGTCTCATACGGTCACTGCCATCGCATCTGCTTCAATGTTATGCATGTCAGATGCTAGACTGTAGAGTGTCAGTGTAAACATAGTCGAAGTCGAAGTTTAATGTTCTGCAAACTGTATGCGTTATGCCCGCTTGGGAGTCGTCTCATATGGTCAATGCGAACTTGTCGGCTTCAATAGTGTCCATGTGAGATGATAGGATAGAGAGATATAGTGTATACGACGATGAAGTCGATGTATCCCCATTTGCCTGTTGTACTCGTTATATACCCTTCAAAGTCGTCTCATACGGTCACTGCCATTGTATATGCTTCAATGTTATGCATGTCAGATGCTAGACTCTAGAGTAACAGTGTAAACATAGTCGGAGTCGAAGTTAATTGTACTGCAAACTGTATCCGTTATACCCGTTTGGAAGTCGTCTTATATGGTCAATGCAAACTTGTCTGCTTCAATAGTGTCGATGTAAGATGATAGGATAGAGAGATATAGTGTGCACAACGATGAAATTGATGTATCTTCATTTGCCTATTTTACTCGTTATATACCCTCCAAAGTCATCTTATACGGTCACTGCAATCGTATCTGCTTCAACTGTATGCATGTCAGATGCCAGACTGCAGAGTTAGAATGTAAACATAGTCGAAGTCGAAGTTCCTTGATCTGCGAACTGTATACGTTATACCCGCTTGGGAGTCGTCCAATATGGTCGATGTGAACTTGTCTGCTTCAATAGTGTCCATGTGGGATGATAGGATAGAGATATATAGTGTGTACGATGATGAAGTCGATGTATCCCCATCTGCCTATTGTACTCGTTATTTACCCTTCGAAGTCGTCTCATACGGTCACTGCCATCGTATCTGCTTCAACTGTATGCATGTCAGATGCTAGACTGCAGAGTTACAGTGTGAATATAGTCAAAGTCGAAGTTTCTTATTCTGCAAGCTGTGTGCGTTATATCCTCTTGAGAGTCGTCTCATATGGTCATTGCAAACTTGTCTGCTTCAATAGTGTCCATGTAAGATGATAGGATAAAGAGATATAGTGTGCACAACGATGATGTCGATGTATCTTCGTTGAAGTCGTTTTATACGGTCACTGCAATCGTTCCTGCATCAACTGTATGCATGTCATATGCTAGACTGCAGAGTTACAGAGTGAACATTGTCGAAGTCGAAGTTTCTTGTTCCGCAAGTTGTGTGCGTTATACCTGCCTAGAAGTCGTCTCATATGGGCATTGCGAACTCGTTTGCTTCAATAGTATCCATGTGAGATGATAGGATAGAGAGATAGAGTGTGCACACCGATGATGTCGATAAAACACCATTTGCCTATTGAACTCGTTATATACTCTTCAGAGTTGTCTTGAACGGTCACTGCCATCGTATCCGCTTCAACTGTTTGCATGCCAGATGCTAGACTGCAGAGTAACAGTGTTAACATAGTCGAAGTTGAAGTTTCTTGTTCTGCAATTCGTATGCGTTATGCCCGCTTGGGAGTCGTCTTATATGGTCAATGCGAACTTGTCTGCTTCAATAGTGTCCATGTGAGATGATAGGAAAGGGAGATATACTGTGCAAAACGATGAAGTCGATGTATCTTCATTTGCCTATTGTACTCGTTATATACCCTTCAAAGTCATTTTATACGATCACTGCAGTCGTATCTGCTTCAACTGTATGCATGTCAGATACTAGACTGCAGAGTTACAGTGTGAATATAGTCAAAGTCGGAGTTTCTTATTCTGCAAGCTGTGTGCGTTATATCCTCTTGACAGTCGTCTCATATGGTCATTGCGAACTTGTCTGCTTCAATAGTGTCCATGTAAGATGATAGGATAGAGAGATATAGTGTGCACAACGATGATGTCGATGTATCTTCATTCGCCTATTGTACCCCTATTGTACCCGCTATAATCCCTTCAAAGTCGTTTTATACGGTCACTGCAATCGTTCCTGCATCAACTGTATGCATGTCATATGCTAGACTGCAGAGTTACAGTGTGAACATAGTCGAAGTCGAAGTTTCTTGTTCTGCAAGTTGTGTGCGTTATACCTGCCTAGAAGTCGTCTCATATGGGCATTGCGAACTCGTTTGCTCCAATAGTCTCCATGTGAGATGATAGGATAGAGAGATAGAGTGTGCACACCGATGATGTCGATGTAACTCCATTTGCCTATTGAACTCGTTATATACTCTTCAGAGTCGTCTTGAACGGTCACTGCCATCGTATCCGCTTCACTGTATGCATGCCAGATGCTAGACTGTAGAGTAACAGTGTTAACATAGTCGAAGTTGAAGTTTCTTGTTCTGCAAATCGTATGCGTTATGCCTGCTTGGGAGTCGTCTTATATGGTCAATGCGAACTTGTCTGCTTCGATAGTGTCCATGTGAGATGATAGGATAGAGAGATATACTGTGCACAACGATTGAGTCGATGTATCTTCATTTGCCTATTGTACTCGTTATATACCCTTCAAAGTCATCTTATACGGTGACTGCAGTCGTATCTGCTTCAACTGTATGCATGTCAGATGCTAGACTGCAGAGTTACAATGTAAACAAAGTCGAAGTCGGAGTTTCTTGTTCTGCAAACTGTTTGCGTTATACCCGCTTGGAAGTCGTCTAATATAATCAATGCGAACTTGCCTGCTTCGAAAGTGTCCATATGAGATGATAGGATAGAGATATATAGTGTGTACGACGATGGAGTCGTTGTATCCCCATTTGCCTATTGAACTCGTTATATACCCTTCACAGTCGTCTCATACGGTCACTGCAATCGTATCTGCTCCAAGTGTAAGCATGTCAGATGCTGGACTGCAGAGTTACAGTGTAAACATAGTCAAAGTCGGAGTTTCTTGTTCTGCAAGCTATGTGTGTTATAGTCGCTTGGGAGTCGTCCTATTTGGTCAATGCGAACTTGTCTGCTTCAATAGTGTTAATGTGAGATGATAGGATAGAGATATATAGTGTGCACAACGATGAGGTCGATGTATCTTCATTTGCCTATTGTACTTGTTATATACCCTTCAAAGCCGTCTTATATGGTCACTGTAGTCGTATCTGCTTCAACTCCACACATGTCAGATGCTAGACTACAGAGTAACAGTGTAATCATAGTCGAAGTCGGAGTTTATTGTTCTGCAATTCGTGTGCGTTATGCCCGCTTGGCGGGCGATGAGAACTTGTCTGCTCCAATAGTGTTCATGTGAGGTGATGGGATAGAGATAGTGTGTTCGACGATGGAGTCGATGTATCTCCCTGTGCCTATTTTACTCGTTATATACCCTTCAAAGTCGTCTCATAAGGTCACTGCCATCGTATCTGCTTCAACTGTATGCATGTCAGTTGCTTTACTGCAGAGTTACAGTGTAAACATTGTCATAGTCGGAGTTTCTTGTTCTACAAGCTTTGTGCATTATTCCCGCTTGAAAGTCGTCTTATATGGTCAATGCAAACTCGTCTCCTCCAATAGTGTCAATGTAAGATGATAGGATAGGGAGATATAGTGTGCACAACGATGAAGTCGATGTATCTCCATTTGCCTATTGTACTTGTTATATACCCTTCGAAGTCATCTTATACGGTCACTGCAATCGTATCTGCTTCAACTGTATGCATGTCAGATGCCAGACTGCAGAGTTACAATGTAAACATAGTCGAAGTCGAAGTTCCTCGTTCTGCAAACAGTATGCGTTATACCCGCTTGGGAGTCGTCCAATATGGTCGATGTGAACTTGTCTGCTTCAATATTGTCCATGTGATATGATAGGATTGGAAGATATAGTGTGCACAACGATGAAGTCGATATATCACCATTTGCCTGTTGTACTCGCTATATACCCTTCGAAGTCGTCTTATATGGTCACTGTAGTCGTATATGCTTCAACTGTATGCATGTTCGATGTTATACTGCAGAGTTACAGTGTGAACATAGTCGAAGTCGAAGTTTCTTGTTCTGCAAGTTGTGTGCGTTATCCTCGCTCAGAAGTCGTCTCATATGAGCATTGCGAGCTCATCTACTCCAATAGTATCCATATGGGATGATATGATAGAGAGAAAGAAAGTGCACTCCGATGAGGTCGATGTATCTACATCTGCCTATTGTACTTTCTATATTCGCTTTAAAGTCATCTTATATGGTCACTGCCATCATATCAGCTTCAACTGTATGCATGTCAGATGCTAGACTGCAGACTTCCTGTGTAAACATAGTCGTAGTCGGAGTTTTTTGTTTTGCAAATCTTGTGCGTTATACTCGCTTGGAAGTCGTCTCATATAGTCAATGCAAACTTGTCGGCTTCGAAAGTGTTTATGTGAGGTTATAGGATAGAGATATATAGTGTGTACGACGATGAAGTCGATGTATCCCCATTTGCCTATTGTACTCGTTATATACCCTTCAATGTTGTCTTTCACGGTTACTGCAATCGTATATGCTTCAACTGTATGCATGTCAGATGCTAGGCTGTAGGGTTACAGTGTAAACATAATCGAAGTCGAAGTTTCTTGTTCTGCAAATCGTGTGCGTTATACCCGCTTGGAAGTCGTCTCATATGGTCAATGCAAACTAGTCTGCTTCAATAGTGTCAATGTAAAATGATAATATAGAGAGATATAGTGTGCACAACGATGAAGTCGATGTATCTCCATTTGCCAATTGTACTCGTTATATATCCTTCAATGTCGTGTTATATACAGTCACTGCAATCGTATTTGCTTCAACTGTATGAATGTCAGATGCTTGACTGTGGGGTCACAGTGTTGACATAGTCGAAGTCAAAGTTTCGTGTTCTGCAAGATGTGTGCGTTATACACGCTTGGGAGTCGTCTCATATGGTCAATGCGAACTCGTCTGCGTCAAAACTGTTCATGTGAGGTGAAAGGATAGAGATATATGGTGTGTACGACGATGAAGT
>OU896716.1:23160941-23210166 GCA_918026855.4 Phaedon cochleariae
AAATTTGATGAAAAATCATGGCGTCGTACTATTTTTTTTTGTTTTTCGTGATACGGTGTTCGAACTTTCTCCAAGTGGTAGGCCCTTGCAAAAGTCGACAGGGGTGTTGGGGTATTTTTCGATTTAGATTTTCGATATTTTGTACCGTTCTCGAGATATTTGGGAAAAAATGAATATATCGGGACTTAGAAAAATTTGATGAAAAATCATGGCGTCGTACTAATTTTTTTGTTTTTCGTGATACGGTGTTCGGACTTTCTCCAAGTGGTAGGCCCTTGCAAAAGTCGACAGGGGTGTTGGGGTATTTTTCGATTTAGATTTTCGATATTTTGTACCGTTCTCGAGATATTTGGGAAAATATGAATATATCGGGACTTAGAAAAATTTCATGAAAAATGATACTTTTCCAAATTTTTTTTTTTCTAGTGAAGAAGCCATTTTGAGTAGCAATGTATAAAGACTTTTTTGTTATTCGTCTCGATTTCTTTCGAATTTCGGGCAAAAAAACGTACACTTGTCATTCATTTTTTTTTTCGATGAACTTAGAATTATTTCGCGTCATGGCGTCGTACTAATTTTTTTGTTTTTCGTGATACGGTGTTCGGACTTTCTCCAAGTGGTAGGCCCTTGCAAAAGTCGACAGGGGTGTTGGGGTATTTTTCGATTTAGATTTTCGATATTTTGTACCGTTCTCGAGATATTTGGGAAAATATGAATATATCGGGACTTAGAAAAATTTGATGAAAAATCATGGCGTCGTACTATTTTTTTTTGTTTTTCGTGATACGGTGTTCGAACTTTCTCCAAGTGGTAGGCCCTTGCAAAAGTCGACAGGGGTGTTGGGGTATTTTTCGATTTAGATTTTCGATATTTTGTACCGTTCTCGAGATATTTGGGAAAAAATGAATATATCGGGACTTAGAAAAATTTGATGAAAAATCATGGCGTCGTACTAATTTTTTTGTTTTTCGTGATACGGTGTTCGGACTTTCTCCAAGTGGTAGGCCCTTGCAAAAGTCGACAGGGGTGTTGGGGTATTTTTCGATTTAGATTTTCGATATTTTGTACCGTTCTCGAGATATTTGGGAAAATATGAATATATCGGGACTTAGAAAAATTTCATGAAAAATGATACTTTTCCAAATTTTTTTTTTCTAGTGAAGAAGCCATTTTGAGTAGCAATGTATAAAGACTTTTTTGTTAGTCGTCTCGATTTCTTTCGAATTTCGAGCAAAAAACGTACACTTGTCATTAATTTTTTTTTTTGATGAACTTAGAATTATTTCGCGTCATGGCGTCGTACTAATTTTTTTGTTTTTCGTGATACGGTGTTCGAACTTTCTCCAAGTGGTAGGCCCTTGCAAAAGTCGACAGGGGTGTTGGGGTATTTTTCGATTTAGATTTTCGATATTTTGTACCGTTCTCGAGATATTTGGGAAAATATGAATATATCGGGACTTAGAAAAATTTGATGAAAAATCATGGCGTCGTACTATTTTTTTTTGTTTTTCGTGATACGGTGTTCGAACTTTCTCCAAGTGGTAGGCCCTTGCAAAAGTCGACAGGGATGTTGGGGTATTTTTTCGATTTAGATTTTCGATATTTTGTGCCGTTCTCGAGATATTTGGGAAAATATGAATATATCGGGACTTAGAAAAATTTGATGAAAAATCATGGCGTCGTACTATTTTTTTTTGTTTTTCGTGATACGGTGTTCGGACTTTTGTCCAAGTGGTAGGCCCTTGCAAAAGTCGACAGGGGTGTTGGGGTATTTTTCGATTTAGATTTTCGATATTTTGTACCGTTCTCGAGATATTTGGGAAAATATGAATATATCGGGACTAAGAAAAATTTCATGAAAAATGATACTTTTCCAAATTTTTTTTTTCTAGTGAAGAAGCCATTTTGAGTAGCAATGTATAAAGACTTTTTTGTTAGTCGTCTCGATTTCTTTCGAATTTCGGGCAAAAAACGTACACTTGTCATTAATTTTTTTTTTTTTGATGAACTTAGAATTATTTCGCGTCATGGCGTCGTACTAATTTTTTTGTTTTTCGTGATACGGTGTTCGAACTTTCTCCAAGTGGTAGGCCCTTGCAAAAGTCGACAGGGGTGTTGGGGTATTTTTCGATTTAGATTTTCGATATTTTGTACCGTTCTCGAGATATTTGGGAAAATATGAATATATCGGGACTTAGAAAAATTTGATGAAAAATCATGGCGTCGTACTATTTTTTTTTGATTTTCGTGATACGGTGTTCGAACTTTCTCCAAGTGGTAGGCCCTTGCAAAAGTCGACAGGGGTGTTGGGGTATTTTTCGATTTAGATTTTCGATATTTTGTACCGTTCTCGAAATATTTGGGAAAATATGAATATATCGGGACTTAGAAAAATTTGATGAAAAATCATGGCGTCGTACTATTTTTTTTTGTTTTTCGTGATACGGTGTTCGGACTTTCTCCAAGTGGTAGGCCCTTGCAAAAGTCGACAGGGATGTTGGGGTATTTTTTCGATTTAGATTTTCGATATTTTGTGCCGTTCTCGAGATATTTGGGAAAATATGAATATATCGGGACTTAGAAAAATTTGATGAAAAATCATGGCGTCGTACTATTTTTTTTTGTTTTTCGTGATACGGTGTTCGGACTTTTGTCCAAGTGGTAGGCCCTTGCAAAAGTCGACAGGGGTGTTGGGGTATTTTTCGATTTAGATTTTCGATATTTTGTACCGTTCTCGAGATATTTGGGAAAATATGAATATATCGGGACTTAGAAAAATTTCATGAAAAATGATACTTTTCCAAATTTTTTTTTTCTAGTGAAGAAGCCATTTTGAGTAGCAATGTATAAAGACTTTTTTGTTAGTCGTCTCGATTTCTTTCGAATTTCGGGCAAAAAACGTACACTTGTCATTAATTTTTTTTTTTTTGATGAACTTAGAATTATTTCGCGTCATGGCGTCGTACTAATTTTTTTGTTTTTCGTGATACGGTGTTCGAACTTTCTCCAAGTGGTAGGCCCTTGCAAAAGTCGACAGGGGTGTTGGGGTATTTTTCGATTTAGATTTTCGATATTTTGTACCGTTCTCGAGATATTTGGGAAAATATGAATATATCGGGACTTAGAAAAATTTGATGAAAAATCATGGCGTCGTACTATTTTTTTTTTGTTTTTCGTGATACGGTGTTCGGACTTTCTCCAAGTGGTAGGCCCTTGCAAAAGTCGACAGGGATGTTGGGATATTTTTTCGATTTAGATTTTCGATATTTTGTGCCGTTCTCGAGATATTTGGGGAAATATGAATATATCGGGACTTAGAAAAATTTCATGAAAAATGATACTTTTCCTTTTTTTTTTTTTCTAGTAAAGAAGCCATTTTGAGTAGCAATGTATAGAGACTTTTTTGTTAGTCGTCTTGATTTCTATCGAATTTCGGGTGAAAAAAACATACACTTGTCATTCATTTTTTTTTCAATGAACTTAGAATTATTTTGCGTCATGACGTACACATTTTTTTTTTGTTTTTCGTGATACGGTGTTCGGACTTTCTCCATGTGGTAGGCCCTTGCGAAAGTCGACAAGGGTGTTGGGGTATTTTTCGATTTAGATTTTCGGTATTTTGTGCCGTTCTCGAGATATTTGGGAAAATATAAATATCGGGACTTAAAAAAATTCCATTAAAAATAATACTTTCCAATTTTTTTTTCTACCTAGTAATGAGGCCATTTTGAGTAGCAATGTGAGGGGATTTTTTTTTTGTTGGTTGTCTCGATTTCCATCGAATTTCGTGCGAAAAACAGTCACTTGTCATTCACCTTTTTTTTTTTTCAAAGAACTTAGAATTATATTGCGTCATGACGTCGTACTAATTTGTTTTGTTTTTTTGTGATGCGGTCATACTTAAAAAAATTTCAGCATAATAATGCGTTTCCAATTTTTTTTTTTCAGTAATGAGGTAATTTTGAGCAATAATGTAGGTGTGCTTTTTTTTTGTTTGTCGTTTTGCTGTCTATCGAATTCAACATGAAAACATACTCTTGTCGCTAATTTTTTTTTTCAATGAACTAAGCCTAAGATGGCCAGTGTTGTAAGGATATTTTTGGATCTAGAGTTTTTGGTATTGAGGCGATTTCGATTTCTTTCGGACTTTGTACGAAAAATATACACTTGTGAATCATTTTTTTAATGAACTGAATTATTTCGCGTCCTATCATAATAATGTTTTTCGTATTGAATATACATTTTTTATGGTAACTGGCGCTGTGAGGGGTGATTATTTGTCGTGACAATCAAATTTGAAATTGCTGTAATTTCAAACTGCGTGTGTGGATAGTGGAAATTGTTAACGAAATCATGAATAAATGTAAATATTTTGGACATATTGGTATTCTTCGGATTCTGAGGAAGTGTAAAGCTATAAATAAATTCGTGATTCAAGCTGGTATAGTACATCATGGTATTTCAGGTAGTGAGATGTACATGGACCATTCTCAGGAATATATTGTACGACAGTATAACGAAACGGTCAACTTTTCCCGCACGAAAACACGTCAGGTACCCTTGCGAGGGGAGTGTACCGGCTTTGGTGACAATAATCCCTCTCTGCAACGGAGGTTGTCACTATTGTAAAGTCAGGTATAAATAGTGTTGTTCGTTTGTTTCATATAACATGTTCAGGGGAAAATGTTGCCTGAAGGCTATCAAAGAACCGTATTTCCTTCGAGAAATCTACCGCAGGTGTATGTGTCGCGCCTCCAAATTCCATGGGTCCTATATACAGCTCTAAATTACTGTTTCATTTCGCAATAGCTTATTTCTCTGGGGTTGAATAAAGATATAATTAATTTGTGGTTGTGAAGTCATTCGGTGTGAAACAGACAAAAATTTCGATTTCAAGAGGGCCTTTCGCAACATTTCATGATAGCGTTCAGTCTTCCGTCCGACCTCAAGTGTATTTATACTGCACACTCTGCAATTTTTCAATTCCCTTGCAGATATTTGTACTGTGAAGACGAACCTCAAAATGGTGAAGACTGGTCTGTTTATCGATTTGATACGTCACATTGCTGCTCTTCTTGGTCTCCAAACATCTTCCTATGATGTAAATCGCGTGAGAGAAGGACTTCAAGAATGTCAGAAGGGAATAAAGCGACTAAATAATGCCTTGCGGTACTCAAAAAACTTGGGCGAGAAGCAGCATCTGGAGGCTTGCCTTAGAAATATGAAAACCTTCCGAAACCAGTTCAAAGCAATTCATAAGAGGGGAGCTGGGTTATCTTCCAGAAAAGAAACTGCACGAGATAGAGTTCGTTGGAATGATTCAGAATCTGCGTTTCAGTCTCGCATCAGAACTGGAGTTATCTCAAATTTGAAACATAAGGACCCTGAAGCATTCATGGCTGATTGTAAAGCTCTTTTCCGGATACGTATTCAGAATGCACTTAAAAAAGATGAAGCAGTTAAAGTTAACGCTGTGTTCTGCGAAGAATTTGAGATCACTAAAGGAGATCTCATACAGACTGATTACAAATACTTCACTACTCCTAACTCACCCATCTATAGGAATACAGACATCAACAAGTGGTTCAATGAGAAAGTGATTGATCCTATTATGAAGGAGTTAGAGGAGTTCCAGGAGCGTGACAGCGGATGGGCATTGAAGAGCATCATCAATCTAGGTGTGAACATAAACAAGTTCACTCCCCAACTTGGATCCTCATACATTGAGTTACCCCCGCAAATCAAGCAAAAACAAGCTTGCATCAACGTTAAAAATGATGATAATGCATGTTTTTCTTGGGCAGTCATCTCAGCTTTGTATCCAGTCGAAGTACATAACGACAGAACTTCTTCCTATCCTCACCCATCTACCATTCTTAATCTGAAAGGTATTCAGTTCCCGATGACAGTCAATCAAATACCCCTGTTCGAGCGGCAGAATGGAATGTCAATCAATGTTTATATACTGAAGCAAAATAAAAAGGAGCTGATTACTCTACCGACCTACCTTACCAGAGATGAAAAAGAAAAGCACGTCAACCTGCTACTGATTCATGATCATTCCAATAAAGCAGGACATGAGAACACCGCTCCAAGTAGACACCATTACGTTTGGATTAAAGACATGTCTAGGCTCCTTTCAACTCAACTGAGCAAAGAAAATGGACGTAAATATTTTTGCGACCGCTGCTTGCACTACTTTAGGTCTCAAGCTAAACTAGATAATCACATTGAAATGTGTATAAAAATGAATGAAAGTGCTATCAGAATGCCTAAAGAGGGAACAAATATTTTAAAATTCAAAAACCACAAAAATAAAGAGAAAGTGGCTTTCATTGTTTACGCTGATCTCGAATCTGTTTTAGAGCGAACAGGAGACCCCCAGAAGCCCCAGCATCATATTCCTGCTTCTGTTGGATATTACCTCAAGTGTTCTTATGACAATTCTTTATCCTTTTATCGTTCCTATCGAGGAGAAGACTGCATGGATTGGTTCGCCTATGAGATGAAGCAGTTGGCAGAAGATATAACTACCGTATTCTGGTGTCCTTATGATATTCATATGACTTCAGAACAAGAAGCAGATTTTCGAAATGCCACACATTGTCACATTTGTGAGCAGAAATTTGGACTTGATGATGTGAGAGTAAGGGACCATAATCACCTAGTTCCAGAAAAAAATTATAGAGGAGCTGCTCACGATTCTTGTAATATAAATTATAAGGACAGTCCTGTGGTGCCTGTTGTATTCCATAATTTGAGTGGTTACGATGCAAATTTTGTAATAGCTGACATTGCCACTAAAATGAAAGGAACTATCGACTTACTGCCCATAACGAAGGAGAAGTACATTTCCTTCACTAAACATGTTGACGGAACTTGTGTTCAGTTCAGATTCATCGACAGCTTCCGTTTTATGAATTCCTCTCTGGACAAGTTAGCATCTTATTTAACCGAATTCCCGAATCTAAGGTCTCAATTCTGTAGCGTCGCCGAAGATCAACTTTATCTTCTAACTAAGAAAGGTGTGATGCCATATGATTACTTCGACTCGTTTGAGCGTTTCAGCGAAACCCGGCTACCTCCAATTGATGCTTTTTATAATAAATTAGACGATAAGGCCTGCCCTCGCAGACTCTATCTTCGTGCAAATCTTGTGTGGAATGAGTTCAATTGTCGAGACTTGGGTCAGTACGTGGATCTATACATGATGACTGATATTCTCCTTCTCGCAGACGTATTTGAACAGTTTCGTACCAGCTGCCTCAGAACTTACAATCTTGACCCCGCACACTATTTCACCCTGCCAGGATTCACTTGGGATGCCATGTTGAAATATACGAATCAGGAGTTTGAACTCATCACTGACCCTGACATGTTTTTGTTTGTTGAGCAAGGCATCCGAGGAGGTCTCAGTCAAGTTTGTTCAAAAAGAAGAGCTCATGCAAACAATAAATATATTCCTGATTATGATCCTTCGAAAGCCGATTCCTTCTTGATGTACTATGACGTCAATAACCAATACGGATGGGCTATGTCTCAAGCTTCACCATATGGAGGTTTTGAATGGAATGACACCAATATCGACGTCACGGCTATTCCCGATGATGCAGAAGAAGGATATATTTTAGAAGTCGATTTGTATAATCCACAACACCTCCACGATGTACATAAAGATATTCCATTTTGTCCTCAACACATCAATCCTAAGACTGGAAAGCCTCCCAAATCTGTACGAGAACACACCAAATTGATGGCAACCCTACGCTACAAGGAGAAGTATGTCATTCACTACCGAGCCCTGAAACAGGCGTTGAAACATGGTTTAGTGCTGAAACAGATACATCGAGTTCTCAAGTTCCAGCAAGCCACGTGGTTAAGATCATACATAGACCTAAACACTGAACTCCGAAAACAAGCAAAAAATGTGTTTGAGAAGAATTTGTTCAAGCTCATGAACAACGCTGTTTTTGGTAAGACAATGGAAAACATTAGGAAGAGAGTTAATGTCAGACTTTTGGCAGAGTGGGTGGGAAGATATGGTGCTGAGGCGTACATTTCAAAACCCGAGTTCAAGAATTGTATAGTCTTCAATGAAAATTTGATTGCTATAGAAATGAAAAAACTGGAAATCTATCTTAACAAACCCATTTATGTTGGTCAAGCTATTTAAGATTTAGCTAAGACAACATTATATGACTTTCACTACGACTATATGTCCAACACATTTCGTGATTGCTCAGTTCTCTATACTGATACTGACAGCTTGATTTATGAGATTGTTGGTCAAGATCCATATGAGGTTATGAAGAAGGACTGTCATCAGCGCTTCGATACCTCCGACTATAAATCGAATAACATTTATAATATTCCTCAAGTCAATAAGAAAGTGCTGGGAATGTTAAAAGATGAGCAAAACGGAGTACCGATGATCGACTACGTTGGTCTGAGATCGAAACGCTACTCAACAAGAATTCTAACTACGATTGATGACATTATGAGTAAACGAGAAGAACTGATGCATGAAGGATATGATGATTTTGAAATTGATGATATTCTTAGGAATTTTGGTATAACGAAAAAGGCTAAGGGTGTGAAGTCGTCTGTTGTGAAGACATCAATAACCTTCACTGATTATGTTGAGTGTTTGGATAATTGGAAGGAAAAAACTGTCACTCAGAATTTGATCAAATCAGATAAACATCAAGTTTATTCTATCATACAAAAGAAGATTGCTCTCAGTCCGAATGATGATAAGAGATATATAATTCCTGGAACTGATGAAACGTTACCATGGGGACACTATTCAATCGATGATGATGTTGTGGAATATGGCTCATAAATTGATGGTGATATCTCTAGAATTATTTTGTTTATATATATATTTACACTAACGAATAATAAATATTATCATGTATCAGTACTCATTATTTTTCCAACCTGTCTTTCCTCCCTATAAATGTTCACCCGTTCTGTACTCCTACCAACATGGTCAACTGCGGTGACCTTGAAAAAAGAGCCATTTTTGCTATTTTTTCGACCTTAGATTTTCTTATGGAGATTGAGATGGAGAAACTGAATTGAGCCTTCATGCTCTGGCTGTATATGAAAAAAGAGCCATTTTTGCTATTTTTGACCTTAAATTTTCTTATGGGAATTAACATGGGAAAACTGTCCAAATTGGTCCCGTGCTCTTGCTGTACATATACTTATGGTCAATGCAAACTTGTCTCCTTCAATAGTGTCAATGTAATATGATAGGATAGAGAGATATAGTGTGCTCAACGATGAAGTCGATGTATCTTCATTTGCCTATTGTACTCGTTATATACCCTTCATAGTCATATCATATGGTCACTGCAATCGAATCTGCTTCAACTGTATGCATGTCATATGCCAGACTGCAGAGTTACAATGTAAACATAGTCGAAGTCGAAGTTTCTTGTTCTGCGAACTGTATGCGTTATACTTGCTTGGAAGTCGTCTTATATGGTCAATGCGAACTTGTCTGCTTCAATAGTGTCCATGTGAGATGATAGGATAGAGATATATAGTGCGTACGATGATGGGGTCGTTGTATCCCCATTTGCCTATTGTACTCGTTATATACCATTCAGAGTCGTCTCATACGGTAACTGCCATTGCATCTGCTCCAACTGTATGCATGTCAGATGCTGGACTGCAGAGTTACAATGTGAACATAGTCGAAGTCGAAGTTTCTTGTTCTGCGAACTGTATGCGTTATACCCGCTTGGGAGTCGTCTCATATGGTCAATGCAAACTTGTCTGCTTCAATAGTGTCCATGTGAGATGATAGGATAGAGATATATAGTGTGTACGACGATGGAGTCGTCGTATCCTTATTAGCCTATTGTACCCGTTATATTCCCTTTAAAGTCGTCTCGTACGGTCACTGCCATCGTATCTGCTTCAACTGTATGCATGTCAGATGCTGGACTGCAGAGTCACAGTGTAAACATAGTCATAGTCGGGGTTTCATGTTCTGCAAGCTGTGTGAGTTATACCTGCTTGGGAGTCGTCTCATATGGTCAATGCAAACTTGTCTGCTTCAATAGTGTCAATGTAAGATGATAGGATAGAGAGATATAGTGTGCACAACGATGAAGTCGATGTATCTTCTTTCGCCTATTGTACTCGTTATATACCCTCCAAAGTCGTCTTATACGGTCACTGCAATCGTATCTGCTTCACTTGTATGCATGTCAGATGCTAGCTTGCAGAGTAACAGTGTAAACATAGTCGAAGTCAAAGTTTCTTGTTCTGCAAATCGTGTGCATTATGCCCGCTTGGAAGTCGTCTTATATAGTCAATGAGAACTTGTCTGCTTCAATATTGTTCATGTGAGGTGATAGGATAGAGATATTAAGTGTGTACGACGATGGAGTCGATGTATCTTCATGTGCCTATTTTACTCGTTATATACCCTTCAAAGTCGTCTCATAGGGTCACTGCCATCGTATCTGCTTCAACTGTATGCATGTCAGATGCTTGACTGCAGACTTATAATGTGAACATTGTCAAAGTCGAAGTTTCTTGTTCTGCAAGCTTTGTGCGTTATTCCCGCTTGAGAGTCGTCTTATATGGTCAATGCAAACTTGTCTCATTCAATAGTGTCAATGTAAGATGATAGGATAGGGAGATATAGTGTGCACAACGATGAAGTCGATGTTTCTTCATTTACCTATTGTACTTGATATTTACCCCTCGAAGTCATCTTATACGGTCACTGCAATCGTATGCTTCAACTGCAGAGTTACAATGTAAACATAGTCGAAGTCGAAGTTCCTTGTTCTGCAACCTGTATGCGCTATATCCAATTGGGAGTCGTCCAATATGGTCGATGTGAACTTGTCTGCTTCAATATTGTCCATGTGATATAATAGAATTGGAAGATATGGTGTGCACAATGATGAAGTCGATATATCACCATTTGCCTGTTGTACTCGCTATATTATACCCTTCGAAGTCGTCTTATATGGTCACTGTAGTCGAATATGCTCCAACTGTATGCATGTACGATGTTATACTGCAGAGTTACAGTGTAAACAAAGTCAGAGTCGAGGTTTATTGTTCTGCAATCTGTGTGCAATATACCTGCATGGAATTCGTCTTATATGGTCATTGCGAACTTGTCTGCTTCAATAGTGTTCATGTAAGATGATTTGATAGTGAGATATAGTGTGCACAACGATGAAGTCGATGTATCTTCATTTGCCTATTGTACCCGTTATAAACCCTTCAAAGTCGTCTCATACGGTCACTGCAATCGTATCTGCTTCAACTGTATGCATGTCAGATGCTAGACTGCAGAGTTACAGTGTGAACATAGTCGTAGTCGAAGTTTCTCGTTCTGCAAATCGTGTGCGTTATACTCGCTTGAAAGTCGTCTCATATGGTCAATGCAAACTTGTCGGCTTCGATAGTGTTCATGTGAGGTGATAGGATAGAGATATATAGTGTGTACGACGATGAAGTCGATGTATCCCCATTTGCCTATTGTATTCGTTTTATACCCTTCAATGTCGTCTCATACGGTCACTGCAATCGTATATGCTTCAACTGTATGCATGTCAGATGCTAGTCTGTAGGGCTACAGTGTAAACATAGTCGAAAACGAAGTTTCTTGTTCTGCAAATCGTGTTTGTTATACCCGCTTGGAAGTCGTCTCATATGGTCAATGGCAACTAGTCTGCTTCAATAGTGTCAATGTAAGATAGAGAGATATAGTGTGCACAACGATGAAGTCGATGTATCTCCATTTGCCCATTGTACTCGTTATATACCCTTCAATATCGTCTTATACGGTTACTGCAATCGTATTTGCTTCAACTGTATGCATGTCAGATGCTAGACTGTAGGGTTACAGTGTTAACTTAGTCGAAGTCGAAGTTTCTTGTACTGCAAGATGTGTGCGTTAAACACGCTCGAGAGTAGTCTTATATGGTTAATGTGAACTTGTCTGCTTCAATATTGTCCATGTGGGGTGATAGGATAAAGAGATATAGTGTGCACAACGATGATGTCGATGTATCTTCATTCGCCTATTGTACCCGTTATAATCCCTCCAAAGTCGTCTTATACGGTCACTGCAATCGTTCCTGCATCGAATGTATGCATGTCAGATGCTGGACTGCAGAGTTACAGTGTAAACGAAGTCAAAGTCGGAGTTTCTTGTTCTGCAAGCTGTGTGCGTTATAACCGCTTGGAAGTCGTCTTATTTGGTCAATGCGAACTCGTCTGCTTCAATAGTGTCAATGTAAGATGATAGGATAGAGAGATATAGTGTGCACAACGATGAAGTCGATGTATCTTCATTTGCTCATTGTACTCGTTATATACCCTTCAAAGTCATCTCAAAAGGTCACTGCAATCCTATCTGCTTCGACTGTATGCAAGTCAGATGCTAGACTGCAGAGTAACAGTGTAAACATAGTCGGAGTCGAAGATTCTTGTTCTGCAAATCGTGTGCGTTATGCCCGCTTGGGAGTCGTCTTATATAGTCAATGCGAACTTGTCTGCTTCAATAGTGTCTATTTGAGATGGAAGGATAGAGAGCTATAGTGTGTACGACGATGAAGTCGATGTATCCCCATTTGCCTGTTGTACTCGTTATTACCCTTCGAAGTCGTCTCATACGGTCACTGCCATCGTATCTGCATCAACTGTATTCATGTCAGATGCTGGACTGCAGAGTACTGGTGTAAACATAGTCGAAGTCGAAGTTTCTTGTTCTGCAAATCGTGTGCGTTATGCTCGCTTGGAAGTCGTCTCATATGGTTATAACAACTCTTTTGATGTTTTGGAAAAGAAAAAGATTTTTACTTGTTATAGGCACGGCAGCTCGTTTGTTTGGGAGCAGGTCGTGAGTTAGTTCTTTTTTTAGGTAACTAGTGGGGTTATCCTTTTGTCAGGCGCCACTCAGTTTTCACAGCTGAATTACTGAGAAAAAAAATCCAAGATATAAATATAAGCCAAAATAACTGTTAACAGATTTATTCACCTTAACATGTCAACAATAGGTATTCAAATGGTGGTAAATATGTACTATGATTGTAACTCACTACAAGGGTAGATTTCCCTTCATATAGGCCTATACTTTGGGTTCACAGAGTCTCTAACAGACCCAATAATTCTATTAAATGTAAAATCCGATCTTAGACTGTTATGTGTTATTGACAAGTGTTCAAATATCTCATGACATTAGACAGTGAAAAATAACTATTTAAATGTCCTCAGACAGGGAAAAAAATATGTAGATTAAATGTCCTCAGACAGTGAAAAAATATGTATGTTAAATGTCTTCAAGACAGGGAAAAAAAGTACATGTTGAATGTCCTCAGACAGGGAAAAAATATGCAATTGAAATGTCCTCAAGACAGGGAAAAAAGTATATATGGAATATTCTGACCTTAGCTGCAAGTTCTGGATTTTGAACCATGAGATTCCAACTGTGGTCCAATAGATCTCACTACCTGGATGAACAAAGACACTCCTCCCTCAGTCGGCGGTAGGGGTTAGGTGTGCTAGGAAAACTGGATCCCCACACAGTTGACAGGAGTCACAACCACCTGGAGACCTGGGCACTTGGTGTATCCCAGGGCAACTGGATTCTGCACTGCAACTCTGGCTGACGGGTCCACAGGCTGCCACCAGGGCAAGCTCTTCCTATCATCCAAGCTGGACCAGGACGTCTCACTATCTGACTGGGCTCTGGGAGTTCAGGCTCCAAAGTAACAAAATCCTAGGGATTAAGGATCATCAACCATACCGGGAGTCTGGACTCCCCTGGACTTCCTGTCAGAAGTCAGGATCACTGGCTATCTAAACCAGTAGGGCTGCTAGGGACTTGCACTGTTGGCAGCAAGGATTCTGCCAGAAATTCCAGGCTGTCGGGTCCTATAGATGCCCAGAGACATGCACAAGAAATCACCAGGGTCTTGCTTCCACCTTCAAGTGTGTTGGTGACTCAGGCTTCAAAGCACGAAGATCCCTCAGGTGCCTCAACCATCGAAAAAAGTGTCCACGTGATGTCCAAACAGTGAAGTCCAGAAAACAGTTCAAGATTTCTAAATGCCCATAGTTGATGAGATTCGATATTCAGTGATCCATCCAGTTAACAGTGTTGATTGATCAAATTCAATTCAAGTCCAGAAACATAGCATGTGGTCAAAAGAAAATGGAGTTTATATCTTCCACATCTGTACCCCGTACTCCCCTGTATAAGGCCGTGATATCTGAAATGTAGATACCCCATCGAATATCATTCACACATAATGAGATTTAATATTTCTTACCTTCCTATCGGAAAGGCCTAACACAAAAGTAGGTGTCCACCACCTGACCTGTTCGCACGAGAGCCAAAATCAAAAAGGGCTTCATTTTGCTTCAACACATGAAACCTTTTCGCAAGAGAAGGAATCAGCAAGAAGGATGAATAAACGGAAATTGCTCAAATAACAAGTTTCCGTCAATCAGAGCACTTGTGATCTATTCAAAAAAAAATAATACAACCCAAAATCCGTCTCTGCGCAGTGTCAATCTAGCCACCCAAATAATATGATTCAAGTCAAATTCAGGGATGCAACTTGAAAGAAATATTAAATATCGATCATGACATCGATAGTCGATACGATAGTCGATACATTAGTCGATTCAATAGTCGATACATAATTGCAAATATCCCTGCACCATTACAGGCCACTGCCACTAAACGCGACAAACAGTCTTCTACTGGCAAGAGACTATGATGGAACCAACAATATTCATGGGCGTCTGACAAGTGTGTAAGGTTGGATAAGAAGTGGACTAAAATAACCTATCAGTCATCCAGTCATGGACATTGAAAATGAAAACATTTAACAGGATGGAATTATGTAAAGTACCTCAAAACCTAGAAAAGAAATCATTGAGTTACGCAGTGCATCTCTACAAAGCTTCCCCATTACCTATTTTCAGAATTCACACTATGGAACACGAAAAGGCAAATTTTCATGTTACATTCACCCCCTTCCTCGGATATAAAAAATTGGCATTGAAACATGACTATTTTTTATACTCGGTATCTATATGTACACACAAAAAATTCTTAATATTAAATTGAGCTCAATTTACCTATTTACTAATTCCTATCATCTATGAATTGAGGCTAAGCTTAATTCAACCTACAATCTACCTTAACTTGTATCTACAATGGTATGTACAAATCACTTGCGTGATGTGTTCAGTAACCTCTTCATGATCATGATTCCTACTAATCGTCACATGCAGATTCCTCATCACTATGGATTGTGGAGACATCAGTAAGTGATCCATGATATGGTTTTAAATCCTGAACATGCCAAGTTCCGGCGTCTGAGCCATCTTGGTACTTCAAAACATATACTAGTCTTGATTTTTTCTTTGCTACCGTGCAAAGAGTGTAGCGTGGAGCTAACTTTTGAGCAAAACTGTTAGCAGCATTTGAGAGGACCCGGTTCCTCTTCCAAACCTTGTCTCCTACGAAAAATTCTATGTCCCTCCTCCGTAAATTATAATGTTTGGCATTCCTCTTATATGATAAATTCAATTTATTTTGAACATCCTTAAAAATTTCAGATAAATTACCTAAGTTCTGAGCCCATCGCTCTCTACTGGTTGTATCTAATTGTACCTCTCCTTTTCCATAATATTTTCCTGAACAGGGAACCTCACGTCCGAAATTCAAAAAGGCAGGGCTGTAACCTGTCACATCGTGTACCGCAGTTCTCATAGCATATGCTATTCTAGGCAACTCTTTATCCCATGTCTTATGATTTCCATTTACATAACTCCGGACTGCTGTACAGATGGTACGGTTTGCTCGTTCTACATAGTTAGCCTGAGGATGGTAATATGGCGTATATCGAAACGTAGACTCATAGTCCTGAACAAGTTTTTTTATGGATTTACTAATGAGCTGTCTGCCATTATCGCATACTATGTGCTGAGGCACTCCATAAACTAGGAAAACATCATTTTCTAAAAATTTTATTATACTGCTGGAAGTAGCATTTCTTAAAGGACAAATCAAAGGATATTTAGTAAACCAGTCAGATACTACCAAAATGTATTGAAAACCACTTGAGCTTCTGGGAAGAGGTCCCATTAAATCTACGGCTATCACTTGCCATGGAAAACGTACACTACGCTCAGTACCCATTAGTCCAAATTTTGAGTGATTCGGTGCTTTTTGTGAAGCGCACATCTTGCAAGATTTCACGTATTGAGTTATATCTCTCCTCATCTTTGGCCAATAGTACGTAAGAGCTACCCTAGTATATGTTTTGTGGTAACCTGCATGTGAAGCAGTACTAGGATCATGACATGAAGATATTATATGTTTTCTTTGACACTTTGGAACCAACAACTTCCACTCAGAAACGTTAGAGTCCATATCCAATTTTGACGGGATTAATTTGTATACATAACCTTCTTTTACAGACCATTGTGGATACTCATCAGGTTTATGTAGAATTTTTGTGCGAATGTTCTCATAAAATGAATCTAATTTAGTTAAATCAATATCTAAGGAAATGCAATTTTCATTCATCACACAAATGTCTTCAGACACACTCAATTTCTCAGAGTCTTCCAAAGGTGAATCAACTGGACTACGAGATAAAATGTCAGGAATTACATTCAATGCTCCTTTGATATAAGCAATGTCAAAATCAAACTGGCTGAGCCGAACACTCCAGCGAGCAAGTCTGCCTGTGGGATTTTTCATTTTAAAAAACCATTTAAGAGATGCATGATCACTAACAAGAGTAAATTTTACTCCTTCCACATATGGACGAAATTTCTCGCAGGCAAAAATACAAGCTAAGGTTTCCTTCTCAGTTGTGTTGTAGTTTCTTTCACTTTTAGACAAACTTCTTGAAGCATAAGCTATAACCTTTTCCACATTATTTTGATTTTGAGTTAATACACCACCTAGACCAGTGTCTGATGCATCACATTGTATTACAAATGGTAAAGAAAAATCTGGGCTAGCCAAGACAGGTGCAGATACTAATGCATTTTTTATATTCTGAAAAGCTTTATCTGCTTCCTCAGACCATTTTATCTTTTGTCCTTTTTTCTTATTTTTCAAAAGATCATTTATAGGTGACATTAATGTTGAAAACTGTGGGATGAACCTCCTATACCAACTACATAAGCCAGTGAATCTTTTTACTTCTGTAGTGTTTGTTGGTCTAGGAAAATTCACCATTGCTAGAACTTTTGAAGAATCGGTTTTTAATCCAAATTTATCTACAACAAACCCCAGGTACTTCAGTGAAGATTTAAAAAATTCGCATTTGTTGATATTTACTGTGAGGTTTGCTTCTTTTAAACGCTTTGACACTTCTCTGAGTAATTGAATGTGTTCTTGAAAGGTTGAACTAATAATGATTGCATCATCTAAGTAAACAAATACGTTAGGCTCCATCTCTGGACCAAAAATGGCGTCCATTAGCCTCTGTTGGCATTGGGCAGCATTGGAAAGACCAAAAGGCATGACATTAAAATGAAATAGGCCCCTCCCAGGGACAGAAAATGCAGTTTTTTCCTTATATTCATCATCCAAGGGAATCTGCCAAAATGCACTTTTTAAATCAATGGATGAGATGTAATTTGCCTTGCCCAACAATGATAAAATTCTATCAACTACAGGAAGAGGATAGCTGTCTTTCTTAGTGAGCAAATTCAACTTACGTCCATCAAAGCAGAAACGAAATTCTCCATTAGCCTTTTTTACCAACAGTACTGGAGATGACCATTCACTACTGGATGGTTCAACTACATTTAGAGCTAACATATTGTCTAATTCCTTATTTAAATGACCTAGCATATAAGGTGACATTAAATACTGCCGTTGCTTGACAGGTTGAGCATCTCCAGTTTCAATATGATATGTCAGTTTATTAGTTCTCCCCAATTGACCATCTTTAGATAAATTTTTAAATTCTGCAATGACTTCATTAACTACAATTTTCTGGTCTCGGGACATATCGTCTAGACTTTTAACTTGATCAGTTGTGAATGACATGTCATTATTTAATCCGACTGAAGCGATATTGACATTGGTACAATCACTGACCTCCCAAGAATTATCTTTGAAATTTACTTTCAACTTAAACTCATTACAAAAATCACTTCCTAAAATAAATGAGTAATTCAAAGAAGGAACTATGAGGAATGAAATAATTTGACATTTATTTCCAGCTAAAATAGGAATATCAACTGTACCTGTGACAGTCTGTTTTGCATTATCTGCAGTAAGAACAAAATTGTGTTTGGAATTTTTTATATCTAGATTCAAAGATTTGACGAATTCAATACCTTTATTTCCAACTGTGCTTTTACTTGCACCTGAATCTAGCAAAGCAATAATTTTTTGTCCAAATACTGTTACATTTACATAGGGTCTATTGTCAAAATCTTTTTTGACAAAAATAGGAGCAGTAGCATTAATATTTTGAAAATAATTTTTAACAAATGAAATCAAATTATTTTGTTCTGATGTTCGAACTTTGTTTGTGGCATCAAGTTGCGGAGGCAAAACGTGCCCAGGATTAAATGGTTTTACCTCCGGGACTCGTTTCCCGAACATTTTGAGCATTCACTAAGAGTTACTCCTGGATTTCCACATCTAAAGCAGAACTTAGTTCTTTTTAAAGTGCAATGCCTAAAATGATGATTCTCTAATTTGCAATTAAAACAAACCATAGGTTTTTCATTTTCATTACTTTTACTCTCAGTGCTACTGCTAGCTTGCTGGTTATACTTGGACCTTTTGTACACTCGTGAATTCCAAGATTTTTTTGGCTGAAAACTATTACTTTCTAAACTGCAATTATTAAATTCATAATCTAAATCACAGGCAACAGAATTGACATGAGATTTCCTTGAGTTGGATTTAACCTGAAGATCTCTAAAAACTTCTTCTAAAACTTTGACATCAGTGATTAATTCCTCTACTGAGTTATACCTGTTAAGAGCTAGTTTTTCTACAAATTCGGGTCTTAAATTCTTCTGAATCCACTTCACTTTTGTGACTAGTGCTGGGGTAGACGTGAGCCTACTGAATAGTTGCTCCATTACAGCCACAAAAATGACAATTGATTCATCCTCAAATTGTTTCCTATGTTTAATAGTCTCCCAGAGCTCCTCATCATAGTCCCTACTCAAGAAATCCTGTTCCAAACGTTTAGCTAAAGAGTTCCAATCTCTTACAATATTGTTTTCCTTGACATGACGAAGCCACAAAAGAGCCTTGCCAGAGAATAAGTCAACTGCAGATTCATACAGTTGCTGTCGAGTAACCTGCCTAGCTTCAACTAGTTCATACACCCTTTCTAGAAATGATTTAACCCCTAGAGATTTTTTTGAACCATCAAATTTTAAGTCCCACTTATAGATTGAAGCTGGTTTTGAAGTGCTTGGCAACATATTAGGATGAATTCTTGGAGAAGATGTATTTACAGATGGATCAAACATGGGTGGTTCTTCTGCGATCCTCTCATCTAACTCTGCTTCTAAAGTTAAACAGGAAGCATATGCTTCATTACGAAAATCTGTAGGTGCATTATTCCCTTCAACATTTTTAATTCTGTTTATTCTCATCATAACATGTGCCAAACGAGATCTTAACCTCAAATATAAAGGATCAGTTACTGGGCCATTAAAATCTGGAATTAGTTGACTTATGTTGTCTAAAGTATTACTAATTGAAACTTTTTCATTATCAAAATTGTATTCTGTATCCACAAGGCTAGTAGCTGATATACCCGACTTTTCCTCTCTCTTCATGGCTGCTGACAGAACTTTACGTTTGTCAGTCATAGGCCTATTTGTTACTATTCCTCTCAATCTCAATTCATAGTTGACTTCCTCAATAAGTAAATGTCTGGCTTTTAATTCAGACTCCATTTTAAAAACTTTTTGTTCCTTTTTAAAAATTAGGTTAATTAATATATGCCCAGGTATTTATATATACCTAAAAAATAATCAGGGTACCAGAATAAATGCACATGAAAACAACCTGATCATATAACCACAATGAAAATTCCTCAAAAGGTAAAGGCTGCAATGCAAAAATACTCTGTGCACAAAATGACTCACCTCACTACAGGCAGATGAAGTTGGACTAAAAATGGGGCTGCTCAAATCCAGAACTCCAGTGTACAGAACTCCAATAAAACTCCAATAAAATCCTTGGTAAAATGTTCAATTTTCCACCAAGTTCAATTTTCCACAAATTTTCCACTAGTTTTTTCCAGCTGATGTTGTGCTAAAAAGTTTCAAAAATGTCACTATCTAATTTTTATAATGACCTAATTTAACAGTCTAAAAATTGGGCCCCACGTTCATGGTGCCAATTATCTATAACAACTCTTTTGATGTTTTGGAAAAGAAAAAGATTTTTACTTGTTATAGGCACGGCAGCTCGTTTGTTTGGGAGCAGGTCGTGAGTTAGTTCTTTTTTTAGGTAACTAGTGGGGTTATCCTTTTGTCAGGCGCCACTCAGTTTTCACAGCTGAATTACTGAGAAAAAAATCCAAGATATAAATATAAGCCAAAATAACTGTTAACAGATTCATTCACCTTAACATGTCAACAATAGGTATTCAAATGGTGGTAAATATGTACTATGATTGTAACTCAGTACAAGGGTAGATTTCCCTTCATATAGGCCTATACTTTGGGTTCACAGAGTCTCTAACAGACCCAATAATTCTATTAAATGTAAAATCCGATCTTAGACTGTTATGTGTTATTGACAAGTGTTCAAATATCTCATGACATTAGACAGTGAAAAATAACTATTTAAATGTCCTCAGACAGGGAAAAAAAATATGTAGATTAAATGTCCTCAGACAGTGAAAAAATATGTATGTTAAATGTCTTCAAGACAGGAAAAAGAAGTACATGTTAAATGTCCTCAGACAGGGAAAAAATATGCAATTGAAATGTCCTCAAGACAGGGAAAAAAGTATATATGGAATATTCTGACCTTAGCTGCAAGTTCTGGATTTTGAACCATGAGATTCCAACTGTGGTCCAATAGATCTCACTACCTGGATGAACAAAGACACTCCTCCCTCAGTCGGCGGTAGGGGTTAGGTGTGCTAGGAAAACTGGATCCCCACACAGTTGACAGGAGTCACAACCACCTGGAGACCTGGGCACTTGGTGTATCCCAGGGCAACTGGATTCTGCACTGCAACTCTGGCTGACGGGTCCACAGGCTGCCACCAGGGCAAGCTCTTCCTATCATCCAAGCTGGACCAGGACGTCTCACTATCTGACTGGGCTCTGGGAGTTCAGGCTCCAAAGTAACAAAATCCTAGGGATTAAGGATCATCAACCATACCGGGAGTCTGGACTCCCCTGGACTTCCTGTCAGAAGTCAGGATCACTGGCTATCTAAACCAGTAGGGCTGCTAGGGACTTGCACTGTTGGCAGCAAGGATTCTGCCAGAAATTCCAGGCTGTCGGGTCCTATAGATGCCCAGAGACATGCACAAGAAATCACCAGGGTCTTGCTTCCACCTTCAAGTGTGTTGGTGACTCAGGCTTCAAAGCACGAAGATCCCTCAGGTGCCTCAACCATCGAAAAAAGTGTCCACGTGATGTCCAAACAGTGAAGTCCAGAAAACAGTTCAAGATTTCTAAATGCCCATAGTTGATGAGATTCGATATTTAGTGATCCATCCAGTTAACAGTGTTGATTGATCAAATTCAATTCAAGTCCAGAACCATAGCATGTGGTCAAAAGAAAATGGAGTTTATATCTTCCACATCTGTACCCCGTACTCCCCTGTATAAGGCCGTGATATCTGAAATGTAGATACCCCATCGAATATCATTCACACATAATGAGATTTAATATTTCTTACCTTCCTATCGGAAAGGCCTAACACAAAAGTAGGTGTCCACCACCTGACCTGTTCGCACGAGAGCCAAAATCAAAAAGGGCTTCATTTTGCTTCAACACATGAAACCTTTTCGCAAGAGAAGGAATCAGCAAGAAGGATGAATAAACGGAAATTGCTCAAATAACAAGTTTCCGTCAATCAGAGCACTTGTGATCTATTCAAAAAAAAATAATACAACCCAAAATCCGTCTCTGCGCAGTGTCAATCTAGCCACCCAAATAATATGATTCAAGTCAAATTCAGGGATGCAACTTGAAAGAAATATTAAATATCGATCATGACATCGATAGTCGATACGATAGTCGATACATTAGTCGATTCAATAGTCGATACATAATTGCAAATATCCCTGCACCATTACAGGCCACTGCCACTAAACGCGACAAACAGTCTTCTACTGGCAAGAGACTATGATGGAACCAACAATATTCATGGGCGTCTGACAAGTGTGTAAGGTTGGATAAGAAGTGGACTAAAATAACCTATCAGTCATCCAGTCATGGACATTGAAAATGAAAACATTTAACAGGATGGAATTATGTAAAGTACCTCAAAACCTAGAAAAGAAATCATTGAGTTACGCAGTGCATCTCTACAAAGCTTCCCCATTACCTATTTTCAGAATTCACACTATGGAACACGAAAAGGCAAATTTTCATGTTACATGGTCAATGCAAACTTGTCGGCTTCGATAATATTCATGTGAGGTGATAGGATAGAGATGAATAGTGTGTACGACGTTGAAGTCGATGTATCCCCATTTGCCTATTGTATTCGTTTTATACCCTTCAATGTCGTCTCATACGGTCACTGCAATCGTATATGCTCCAACTGTATGCATGTTGGATGCTAGTCTGTAGGGCTACAGTGTAAACATAGTCGAAGTCGAAGTTTCTTGTTCTGCAAATCGTGTTTGTTATACCCGCTTGAAAGTCGTCTCATATGGTCAATGGCAACTAGTATGCTTCAATAGTGTCAATGTGAAATGATAAGATAGAGAGATATAGTGTGCTCATACGTTCACTGCCATCGTATCTGCTTCAATGTTATGCATGTCAGATGCTAGACTGCAGAGTAACAGTGTGAACATAGTTGAAGTCGAAGTTTCTTGTTCTGCAAGTGTGTGCGTTATCCTCGCTCAGAATTCGTCTCATATGAGCATTGCGAGCTCGTCTACTTCAATAGTATCTATATGAGATGATATGATAGAGATAAAGAAAATGCACTCCGATGGAGTCGATGTATCTTCATCTGCCTTATGTACTTTCTTTTTTCGCTTCAAAGTCATCTTATATGGTCACTGTCATTATATCAGCTTCAACTGTATGCATGTCAGATGCTAGACTGCAGACTTCCTGTGTAAACATAGTCGTAGTCAGAGTTTTTTGTTCTGCAAATCGTGTGCGTTATACTCGCTTGGAAGTCGTCTGATATGGTCAATGCAAATTTGTCAGCATCGAAAGTGTTCATGTGAGGTGATAGGATAGAGATATATAGTGTGTACGACGATGAAGTCGATGTATTCCCTTTTGCCTATTGTACTCGTTATATACCCTTCAATGTCGTCTTATACGGTCACTGCAATCGTATATGCTTCAACTGTATGCATGTCAGATGCTAGACTGTAGGGTTACAGTGTAAACATAGTCGAAGTCGAAGTTTCTTGTTCTGCAAATTGTGTGCGTTATACTCGCATGGAAGTCGTCTCATATGGTCAATGCAAACTAGTCTGCTTCAATAGTGTCAATGTGAAATGATAAGATAGAGAGATATAGTGTGCACAACGATGAAGTCGATGTATCCCCATTTGCCCATTGTACTCGTTATATACCCTTCAATGTCGTCTTATACGGTCACTGCAATCGTATTTGCTTCAATTGTATGAACGTCAGATGCTAGACTGTAGGGTTACAGTGTTAACATAGTCGAAGTCAAAGTTTCGTGTTCTGCAAGATGTGTGCGTTATACACGCTTAGGAGTAGTCTTATATGGTCAATGTGAACTTGTCTGCATCAATAGTGTCCATGTGAGATGATAGGATAGAGAGGAATAGTGTGTACGACGATGAAGTCGATGTATCCCCATTTGCTTGTTGTACTCGTTATGTACCCTTCAAAGTCGTCTCATACGGTCACTGCCATAGTATCTGCTTCAATGTTATGCATGTCAGATGCTAGACTGCAGAGTAACAGTGTAAACATAGTTGAAGTCGAAGTTTATTGTTCTGCAAAATGTATGCGTTATACCCGTTTGAAAGTCGTCTTATATGGTCAATGCGAACTTGTCTGCTTCAATAGTGTCCATGTTAGATGATAGAGTAGAGATATAAAGTGTGTACGACGATGGGATCGTTGTTTCCCCATTTGTCTATTGTACTCGTTTTATAAACTTCAGAGTCGTCTCATACGGTAACTGCCATCGCATCTGCCCCAACTGTATGCATGTCTGATGCTGGACTGCAGAGTTACAGTGTAAACATAGTCAAAGTCGAAGTTTCATGTTCTGCAAGCTGTGTGAGTTATACCTGCTTGGAAGTAGTCTCATATGGTCGATGCAAACTTGTCTGCTTCAATAGTGTCAATGTAAGATGATAGGAAAGAGAGATATAGTGTGCACAACGATGAAATTGATGTATGTAAACATAGTCAAAGTCGGAGTTTCATGTTCTGCAAGCTGTGTGAGTTATACCTGCTTGGGAGTCGTCTCATATGGTCAATGCGAACTTGTCTGCTTCAATAGTGTCAATGTAAGATGATAGGATAGAGAGATATAGTGTGCACAACGATGAGGTCGATGTATCTTCATTTGCCTATTGTACTCGTTATATACCCTTTAAAGTAGTCTGATTTGGTCACTGTAGTCGTATCTGCTTCAACTGTATGCATGTCAGATGTTATACTGCAGAGTTACAGTGTAAACATAGTCGAAGTCGCGATTTCTTGTTCTGCAAGCTGTGCGCGTTAAACCTGCTTGGAAGTCGTCTTATATGGTCATTGCAAACTCGTCTGCTTCAGTAGTGTCCATGTGAGATGATTTGATAGAGAGATATAGTGTGCACAACGATGAAGTCGATGTATCTTCATTTGTTTATTGTACCCGTTATATGCCCTTCAATGTCGTCTTGTACGGTCACTGCAATCGTATATGCTTCAACTGTATGCATGTCAGATGCTAGACTGTAGGGTTACAGTGTTAACATAGTCGTAGTCGAAGTTTTTTGTTCTGCAAGATGTGTGCGTTATACCCGCTTGGGAGTAGTCTAATATGGTCAATGTGAACTTGTCTGCTTCAATATTGTCCATGTGGGGTGATAGCATAGTGAGGTATGGTGTGCACAACGATGATGTCGATGTATCTTCATTCGCCTATTGCACCCATTATAATTCCTTCAAAGTCGTGTTATACGGTCACTGCAATCGTTCTTGCATCGACTGTATGCATGTCATACCCTAGATTGCAGAGTTACAGTGTTGACATAGTCGAAGTCGAAGTTTCTTGTTCTGCAAATCGTTTGCGTTATGCCCGATTGGGAGTCGTCTCATGGTCAATGCGAACTAGTCTTCTTCAATAGTGTTTATGTGAGATGATAGGATTGAGAGATATAGTGTGTACCACGATGAAGCCAATGTATCCCTATTCGCCTAATGTACTCGTTAAATACCCTTCAAAGTCGTCTCATACGGTCACTGCCATCGTATCTGCTTCAATGTTATACATGTCAGATGCAAGACTGCAGAGTAACAGTGTAAACAGAAGTCGTCTCATATGAGCATTGCGAGCTCGTCTACTTCAATAGTATCAATATGAGATGATATGATAGAGATAAAGAAAATGCACTCCGATGGAGTCGATGTATCTTCATCTGCCTATTGTACTTTCTATATTCATTTCAAAGTAATCTCATATGGTCACTGCCATTATATCAGCTTCAACTGTATGCATGTCAGATGCTAGACTGCAGACTTCCTGTGTAAACATAGTCGTAGTCAGAGTTTTTTGTTCTGCAAATCGTGTGCGTTATACTCGCTTGGAAGTCGTCTGATATGGTCAATGCAAATTTGTCAGCTTCAAAAGTGTTCATGTGAGGTGATAGGATAGAGATATATAGTGTGTACGACGATGAAGTCGATGTATCCCCTTTTGCCTATTGTACTCGTTATATACCCTTCAATGTCGTCTTATACGGTCACTGCAATCGTATATGCTTCAACTGTATGCATGTCAGATGCTAAACTGTAGGGTTACAGTGTAAACATAGTCGAAGTTTCTTGTTCTGCAAATTGTGTGCGTTATACCCGCATGGAAGTCGTCTCATATGGTCAATGCAAACTAGTCTGCTTCAATAGTGTCAATGTAAAATGATAAGATAGAGAGATATAGTGTGCACAACGATGAAGTCGATGTTTCCCCATTTGCCCATTGTACTCGTTATATACCCTTCAATGTCGTCTTATACGGTCACTGCAATCGTATTTGCTTCAATTGTATGAACGTCAGATGCTAGATTGTAGGGTTACAGTGTTAACATAGTCGAAGTCGAAGTTTCGTGTTCTGCAAGATGTGTGCGTTATACACGCTTGGGAGTAGTCTTATATGGTCAATGTGAACTTGTCTGCATCAATAGTGTCCATGTGAGATGATAGGATAGAGAGGAATAGTGTGTACGACGATGAAGTCGATGTATCCCCATTTGCCTGTTGTACTCGTTATGTACCCTTCAAAGTCGTCTCATACGGTCACTGCCATAGTATCTGCTTCAATGTTATGCATGTCAGATGCTAGACTTCAGAGTAACAGTGTGAACATAGTCGAAGTCGAAGTTTATTGTTCTGCAAACTATATGCGTTATGGCCGCTTGAGAGTCGTCTCATATGGTCAATGCGAACTTGTCTGCTTCAATAGTGTCCATGTGAGATGATAGGATAGAGAGATATAGTGTGTACGACGATGAAGTCGATGTATCCCCATTTGCCTGTTGTACTCGTTATATACCCTTCAAAGTCGTCTCATACGGTCACTGCCATCGTATCTGCTTCAATGTTATGCATGTCAGATGCTAGACTGCAGAGTAACAGTGTAAACATAGTTGAAGTCGAAGTTTCTTGTTCTGCAAGTGTGTGCGTTATCCTCGCTCAGAATTCGTCTCATATGAGCATTGCGAGCTCGTCTACTTCAATAGTATCTATATGAGATGATATGATAGAGATAAAGAAAATGCACTCCGATGGAGTCGATGTATCTTCATCTGCCTTATGTACTTTCTTTTTTCGCTTCAAAGTCATCTTATATGGTCACTGTCATTATATCAGCTTCAACTGTATGCATGTCAGATGCTAGACTGCAGACTTCCTGTGTAAACATAGTCGTAGTCAGAGTTTTTTGTTCTGCAAATCGTGTGCGTTATACTCGCTTGGAAGTCGTCTGATATGGTCAATGCAAATTTGTCAGCATCGAAAGTGTTCATGTGAGGTGATAGGATAGAGATATATAGTGTGTACGACGATGAAGTCGATGTATTCCCTTTTGCCTATTGTACTCGTTATATACCCTTCAATGTCGTCTTATACGGTCACTGCAATCGTATATGCTTCAACTGTATGCATGTCAGATGCTAGACTGTAGGGTTACAGTGTAAACATAGTCGAAGTCGAAGTCGAAGTTTCTTGTTCTGCAAATTGTGTGCGTTATACTCGCATGGAAGTCGTCTCATATGGTCAATGCAAACTAGTCTGCTTCAATAGTGTCAATGTGAAATGATAAGATAGAGAGATATAGTGTGCACAACGATGAAGTCGATGTATCCCCATTTGCCCATTGTACTCGTTATATACCCTTCAATGTCGTCTTATACGGTCACTGCAATCGTATTTGCTTCAATTGTATGAACGTCAGATGCTAGACTGTAGGGTTACAGTGTTAACATAGTCGAAGTCAAAGTTTCGTGTTCTGCAAGATGTGTGCGTTATACACGCTTAGGAGTAGTCTTATATGGTCAATGTGAACTTGTCTGCATCAATAGTGTTTATGTGAGATGATAGGATAGAGAGGAATAGTGTGTACGACGATGAAGTCGATGTATCCCCATTTGCCTGTTGTACTCGTTATGTACCCTTCAAAGTCGTCTCATACGGTCACTGCCATAGTATCTGCTTCAATGTTATGCATGTCAGATGCTAGACTGCAGAGTAACAGTGTAAACATAGTTGAAGTCGAAGTTTATTGTTCTGCAAAATGTATGCGTTATACCCGTTTGAAAGTCGTCTTATATGGTCAATGCGAAGTTGTCTGCTTCAATAGTGTCCATGTTAGATGATAGAGTGAGGATATAAAGTGTGTACGACGATGGGATCGTTGTTTCCCCATTTGTCTATTGTACTCGTTTTATAAACTTCAGAGTCGTCTCATACGGTAACTGCCATCGCATCTGCCCCAACTGTATGCATGTCTGATGCTGGACTGCAGAGTTACAGTGTAAACATAGTCAAAGTCGGAGTTTCATGTTCTGCAAGCTGTGTGAGTTATACCCGCTTGGAAGTCGTCTCATATGGTCGATGCAAACTTGTCTGCTTCAATAGTGTCAATGTAAGATGATAGGAAAGAGAGATATAGTGTGCACAACGATGAAATTGATGTATGTAAACATAGTCAAAGTCGGAGTTTCATGTTCTGCAAGCTGTGTGAGTTATACCCGCTTGGGAGTCGTCTCATATGGTCAATGCGAACTTGTCTGCTTCAATAGTGTCAATGTAAGATGATAGGATAGAGAGATATAGTGTGCACAACGATGAGGTCGATGTATCTTCATTTGCCTATTGTACTCGTTATAAACCCTTCAAAGTAGTCTGATTTGGTCACTGTAGTCGTATCTGCTTCAACTGTATGCATGTCAGATGTTATACTGCAGAGTTACAGTGTAAACATAGTCGAAGTCGAGATTTCTTGTTCTGCAAGCTGTGCGCGTTAAACCTGCTTGGAAGTCGTCTTATATGGTCATTGCAAACTCGTCTGCTTCAGTAGTGTCCATGTGAGATGATTTGATAGAGAGATGTAGTGTGCACAACGATGAAGTCGATGTATCTTCATTTGTTTATTGTACCCGTTATATGCCCTTCAATGTCGTCTTGTACGGTCACTGCAATCGTATATGCTTCAACTGTATGCATGTCAGATGCTAGACTGTAGGGTTACAGTGTTAACATAGTCGTAGTCGAAGTTTTTTGTTCTGCAAGATGTGTGCGTTATACCCGCTTGGGAGTAGTCTAATATGGTCAATGTGAACTTGTCTGCTTCAATATTGTCCATTTGGGGTGATAGCATAGTGAGGTATGGTGTGCACAACGATGATGTCGATGTATCTGCATTCGCCTATTGCACCCATTATAATTCCTTCAAAGTCGTGTTATACGGTCACTGCAATCGTTCTTGCATCGACTGTATGCATGTCATACCCTAGATTGCAGAGTTACAGTGTGAACATAGTCGAAGTCGAAGTTTCTTGTTCTGCAAATCGTGTGCGTTATGCCCGATTGGGAGTCGTCTCATGGTCAATGCGAACTAGTCTTCTTCAATAGTGTTTATGTGAGATGATAGGATTGAGAGATATAGTGTGTACGACGATGAAGCCAATTTATTCCTATTCGCCTAATGTACTCGTTAAATTCCCTTCAAAGTCGTCTCATACGGTCACTGCCATCGTATCTGCTTTAATGTTATACATGTCAGATGCAAGACTGCAGAGTAACAGTGTAAACATAGTCGAAGTCGAAGTTTTTTGTTCTGCAAATCGTGTGCGTTATGCCCGCTTGGAAGTGGTCTTATATTATGGTCGATGAGAACTTGTCTGCTTCAATAGTGTTCATGTGAGGTGATAGGATAGAGATAGTGTGTACGACGATGGAGTCGATGTATCCCCATGTGCCTATTGTACTCGTTATATACCCTTTAAAGTCGTCTCATACTGTCACTGCCATCGTATCTGCTTCAACTGTATGCATGTCAGATGCTTGACTGCAGAGTTACAGTGAAAACATTGTCAAAGTCGGAGTTTCTTGTTCTGCAAGCTTTGTGCGTCATTCCCGCTTGAAAGTCGTCTTATATGGACAATGCAAACTTGTCTCCTTCAATAGTATCAATGTAAGATGATAGGATAGAGAGATATAGTGTGCAAAACGATGAAGTCGATGTATCTTCATTCGCCTATTGTACTTGTTATATACCCTTTGAAGTCATCTTATGCGGTCACTGCAATCGTATCTGCTTCAACTGTATGCATGTCAGATGCCAGACTGCAGAGTTATAATGTAAACATAGTCGAAGTCGAAGTTCCTTGTTCTGCAAACTGTATGCGTTATACTCGCTTGGGAGTCGTCCAATATGGTCGATGTGAACTTGTCTGCTTCAATATTGTCCATGTGATATGATAGGATTGAAAGATATAGTGTGCACAACGATGAAGTCGATATATCACTATTCGCCGGTTGTACTCGCTATATACCCTTCAAAGTCGTCTCATATGGTCAGTGTAGTCATATATGCTTCAACTGTATGCATGTCCGATGTTTTACTGCAGAGTTACAGTGTAAACATAGTCAGAGTCGAGGTTTCTTGTTCTGCAAGCTGTGTGCAATATACCTGCTTGGAATTCGTCTTATATGGTCATTGCGAACTTGTCTGCTTCGCTATTGTCCATGTAGGATGATTTGATAGAGAGATATAGTGTGCACAACGATGAAGTCGATGTATCTTCATTTGCCTATAGTACCCGCTATGAACCCTTCCAAGTCGTCTTATACGGTCACTGCAATCGTATCTGCTTCAACTGTATGCATGTCAGATGCTAGACTGCAGAGTAACAGTGTGAACATAGTCGAAGTCGAAGTTTCTTGTTCTGCAAGTTGTGTGCGTTATCCTCGCTCAGAAGTCGTCTCATATGAGCATTGCGAGCTCGCCTGCTTCAATAGTATCCATGTGAGATGATATGATAGAGGGAAAGAATGTGCACTCCGATGGACTTGATGTATCTTCCTATTGTACTTTCAATATTCGCTTCAAAGTCATCTTATATGGTCACTGCCATCATATCAGCTTCAACTGTATGCATGTCAGATGCTAGACTGCAGACTTCCTGTGTAAACATAGTCGTAGTCGAAGTTTTTTGTTCTGCAAATCGTGCGCATTATACTCGCTTGGAAGTCGTCTCATATGGTCAATGCAAACTTGTCGGCTTCAATAGTGTTCATGTGAGGTAATAGGATAGAGATTAATAGTGTGTACGACGATGAAGTCGATGTATCCACATTTGCCCTTTGTTCTCGTTATATACCCTTCAATGTCATCTTATACGGTCACTGCAATCGTATATGCTTCAACTGTATGCATGTCAGATGTTAGACTGTAGGGTTACAGTGTAAACATAGTCGAAGTTTCTTGTTCTGCAAATCGTGAGCGTTATACTCGCATGGAAGTCGTCTCATATGGTCAATGCAAACTAGTCTGCTTCAATAGTGTCAATGTAAAATGATAAGATATAGAGATATAGTGTGCACAACGATGAAGTCGATGTATCTCCATTTGCCCATTGTACTCGTTATATACCCTTCAATGTCGTCTTATACGGTCACTGCAATCGTATTTGCTTCAACTGTATGCATTCCAGATGTTATACTGCAGAGTAACAGTGTAAACATAGTCAGAGTCGAGGTTTCTTGTTCTGCAAGCTGTGTGCGTAATACCTACTTGGGGAGTCGTCTCATATGGTCATTGCGAACTTGTCTGCTTCAATAGTGTCCATGTAAGATGATAGGATAGAGAGATATAGTGTGCCAACGATGAAGTCGATGTTTCTCCATTTGCATATTGAACTCGTTATATACCCTTCAAAATCATCTCATACGGTCACTGCAATCCTATCTGCTTCAACTGTATGCATGTCAGATGCTAGACTGCAGAGTAACAGTGTGAACATAGTCGAAGTCGAAGTTTCTTGTTCTGCAAATCGTGTGCGTTATGCCCGCTTGGGAGTTGTCTTATATGGTCAATGCGAACTTGTCTGCTTCGAGAGTGTCCATGTGAGATGATAGGATAGAGATATATAGTGTGTACGACGATGGAGTTGTTGTATCCCCATTTGCCTATTGTACTCGTTATATACCCTTCACAGTCGTCTCATACGGTCACTGCCATCGTATCTGCTTCAACTGTATGCATGTCAGATGCTGGACTGCAGAGTTACAGTATAAACATAGTCAAAGTCGGAGTTTCTTATTCTGCAAGCTGTGTGAGTTATAGTCGCTTGAGAGTCGTCTTATGTGGTCAATGCAAACTTGTCTGCTTCAATAGTGTCAATGTGAGATGATAGGATAGAGAGATATAGTGTACACAACGATGAGGTCGATGTATCTTCATTTGCCTATTGTACCCGAAATATACCCTTCAAAGTAGTCTGATATGGTCACTGCCATCGTATCTGCCTCAACTGTATGCATGTCAGATGCTGGACTGCAGAGTTACAGTATAAACATAGTCAAAGTCGGAGTTTCTTGTTCTGCAAGCTGTGTGAGTTATAGTCGCTTGAGAGTCGTCTTATGTGGTCAATGTGAACTTGTCTGCTTCAATAGTGTCAATGTATGATGATAGGATAGAGAGATATAGTGTGCACAACGATGAAGTCGATGTATCTTCATTTGTTTATTGTACCCGTTATATACCCTCCAATGTCGTCTTATACGGTCACTGCAATCGTATAATATGCTTCAACTGTATGCATGTCAGATGCATAAATGTAGGGTTACAGTGTTAACATAGTCGTAGTCGAAGTTTTTCGTTCTGCAAGATGTGTGCGTTATACCCGCTTGGGAGTAGTCTTATATGGTCAATGTGAACTTGTCTGCTTCAAAATTGTCCATGTGGGGTGATAGGATAGAGAAGTATGGTGTGCACAACGATGATGTCGATATATCTTCAATCGCCTATTGTACCCATTATAATTCCTCGAAAGTCGTCTTACACGGTCACTGCAATCGTTCTTGCATCGACTGTATGCATGTCATATCATAGACTGCAGAGTTACAGTGTGAACATAGTCGAAGTCGAAGTTTCTTGTTCTGAAAATCGTGTGCGTTATGCCCGCTTGGGAGTCGTCTCATGGTCAATGCGAACTTGTCTTCTTCAATAGTGTCCATGTGAGATGATAGGATCGAGAGATATAGTGTGTACGACGATGAAGGCAATGTATCCCCATTTGCCTAATGTACTCGTTATATACCCTTCAGAGTCGTCTCATACGGTCACTGCCATCGTATCTGCTCCATGTCAGATGCAAGACTGCAGAGTAACAGTGTAAACATAGTCGAAGTCGAAGTTTTCTGTTCTGCAAATCGTGTGCGTTATGCCCGCTTGGAAGTCGTCTTATATGGTCGATGAGAACTTGTCTGCTCCAATAGTGTTCATGTGAGGTGATAGGATAGAGATAGTGTGTACGACGACGAAGTCGATGTATCCCTATGTGCCTATTTTACTCGTTATAAACCCTTCAAAGTCGTCTCATACTGTCACTGCCATCGTATCTGCTTCAACTGTATGCATGTCAGATGCTTGACTGCAGAGTTACAGTGTAAACATTGTCAAAGTCGGAGTTTCTTATTCTGCAAGCTTTGTGCGTTATTTCCGCTTGGAAGACGTCTTATATGGTCGATGCAAACTTGTCTGCTTCGATAGTGTCCATGTAAGATGATAGGATAGAGATATATAGTGTGTACGACGATGGGGTCGTTGTATCCCCATTTGCCCATTGTACTCGTCATATACCCTTCAAAGTCGTCTCATACGGTAACTGCCATCGCATCTGCTCCAACTGTATGCATGTCTGATGCTGGACTGCAGAGTTACAATGTAAACATAGTCGGAGTCGAAGTTTCTTGTTCTGCAAACTGTATGCGTTATACCCGCTTGGGAGTCGTATTATATGGTCAATGCGAACTTGTCTGCTTCAATAGTTTCGACTTCTGGGGACCTGGTTCCCAACTTTGAAGTAGCGATATACAAATTTTACAAATAGTGTCCATTTAAGATGATAGGATAGAGATAAATAGTGTGTACGACGATGGAGTAGTTGTATCCCCATTTGCCTATTGTACTCGTTATATACCCTTCAATGTCGTCTCATATGGTCAATGCAAATTTGTCTGCTTCGATAGTGTCAATGTAAGATGATAGGATAGAGAGATATAGTGTGCACAACGATGAAGTCGATGTATCTTCATTTGCCTATTGTACTCATTATATACCCTCCAAAGTCGTCTTATACGTTCACTGCAATCGTATCTGCTTCAACTGTATGCATGTCAGATGCCAAACTGCAGAGTTACAATGTGAACATAGTCGAAGTCGAAGTTTCTTGTTCTGCAAATCGTGTGCGTTATGCCCGCTTGGAAGTCGTCTCGTATGGTCAATGCAAACTAGTCTGCTTCAATAGTGTCAATGTAAAATGATAAGATAGAGAGATATAGTGTGCACAACGATGAAGTCGATGTATCTCCATTTGCCCATTGTACTCGTTATATACCCTTCAATGTCGTCTCATACGGTCACTGCAATCGTATTTCTTCAACTGTATGCATGTCAGATGCTAGACAGTAGGGTTACAGTGTTAACATAGTCGAAGTCGAAGTTTCTTGTTTTGCAAGATGTGTGCGTTATACACGCTTGGGAGTAGTCTTATATGGTTAATGTGAACTTGTCTGCTTCAATAGGGTCCATGTGTGATGATAGGATAGAGAGATATAGTGTGTACGACGATGAAGTCGATGTATCCCCATTTGCCTGTTGTACTCGTTATGTACCCTTCAAAGTCGTCTCATACGGTCACTGCCATCGTATCTGCTTCAATGTTATGCATGTCAGATGCTTGACTGCAGAATAACAGTGTGAACATAGTCGAAGTCGAAGTTTATTGTTCTGCAAACTGTATGCGTTATGCCCGCTTGGGAGTCGTCTCATATGGTCAATGCGAACTTGTCTGCTTCAATAGTGTCCATGTGAGATGATAGGATAGAGAGATATAATGTGTACGACGATGAAGTCGATGCATCCCCATTTGCCTGTTGTACTCGTTATATACCCTTCGAAGTCGTCTCATACGGTCACTGCCATCGTATCTGCTTCAATGTTATGCATGTCAGATGTAAGACTGCAGAGTAACAGTGAAACATAGTCGAAGTCGAAGTTTATTGTTCTGCAAACTTTATGCGTTATACCCGCTTGGAAGTCGTCTTATATGGTCAATGCAAACTTGTCTCCTTCAATAGTGTCAATGTAAGATGATAGGATAGAGATATATAGTGTGTACGACGATGGAGTCGTTGTATCCCCATTTGCCTATTGTACTTGTTATATACCCTTCGAAGTCATCTTATACGGTCACTGCAACGGTATTTGCTTCAACTGTATGCATGTCAGATGCCAGACTGCAGAGTTACAATGTGAACATAGTCGAAGTCGAAGATCCTTGTTCTGCGAATCGTTTGCGTTATGCCCGCTTGGAAGTCGTCTTATATGGTCAATGAGAACTTGTCTGCTTCAATAGTGTTCATTTGATGTGATAGTATAGAGATATATAGTGTGTACGACGATGGAGTCGATGTATCCCCATGTGCCTATTGTACTCGTTATATACCCTTCAAAGTTGTTTTATACGGTCACTGCCATCGTATCTGCTTCAACTGTATGCATGTCAGATGCTTGACTGCAGAGTTACAGTGTAAACAATGTCAAAGTCGGAGTTTCTTGTTCTGCAAGCTTTGTGCGTTATTTCCACTTGGAAGTCGTCTTATATGGTCAATGCAAACTTGTCTCCTTCAATAGTGTCAATGTTAGATGATAGGATAGACAGATATAGTGTGCACAACGATAAAGTCGATGTATCTTCATTTGCCTATTGTACTCGTATTATACCCTTCATAGTCATCTCATACGGTCACTGCAATCGAATCTGCTTCAACTGTATGCATGTCATATGCCAGACTGCAGAGTCACAATGTAAACATAGTCGAAGTAAAAGTTTCTTGTTCTGCAAACTGTATGCATTATACCCGCTTGGAAGTCGTCTTATATGGTCAATGCGAACTTGTCTGCTTCAATAGTGTCTATGTGAGATAATAGGATAGAGATATATAGTGCGTACGACGATGGGGTCGTTGTATCCCCATTTGCCTATTGTACTCGTTATATACCCTTCAGAGTCGTCTCATACGGTAACTGCATCTGCTCCAACTGTTTGCATGTCAGATGCTGGACTGCAGAGTTACAATGTGAATATAGTCGAAGTCGAAGTTTCTTGTTCTGCAAACTGTATGCGTTATACCCGCTTGGGAGTCGTCTCATATGGTCAATGCAAACTTGTCTGCTTCAATAGTGTCCATGTGAGATGATAGGATAGAGATATATAGTGTGTACGACGATGGAGTCGTCGTATCCTTATTAGCCTATTGTACCAGTTATATACTTTTCAAAGTCGTCTCGTACGGTCACTGCAATCGTATCTGCTTCAACTGTATGCATGTCAGATGCTAGACTGCAGAGTTACAGTGTGAACGTAGTCGAAGTCGAAGTTTCCTGTACTGCAAGTTGTGTGCGTTATACTCGCTCAGAAGTCGTCTCATATGAGCATTGCGAGCTCGTCTACTTCAATAGTATCTATATAAGATGATATGATAGAGAGAAAGAAAGTGCGCACTCCGATGGAGTCGATGTATCTTCATCTGCCTATTGTACTTTCTATATTCGCTTCAAAGTCATCTTATATGGTCACTGCCATCATGTCAGCTTCAACTGTATGCATGTCAGATGCTAGACTGCAGACTTCCTGTGTAAACATAGTCGTAGTCGGAGTTTTTTGTTCTGCAAATCGTGTGCGTTATACTCGCTTAGAAGTCGTCTGATATGGTCAATGCAAATTTGTCGGCTTCAAAAGTGTTCATGTGAGGTGATAGGATAGAGATATATAGTCGATGTATCCCCATTTGCCAATGGAACTCATTATATACCCATCAAAATCATCTCATACGGTCACTGTAATCCTATCTGCTTCAACTGTATGCATGTCAGATGCTATACTGCAGAGTAACAGTGTAAACATAGTCGGAGTCGAAGTTTCTTGTTCTGCGAATCGTGTGCGCTATGCCCGCTTGGGAGTTGTCTTATATGGTCAATGCGAACTTGTCTGCTTCGAAAGTGTCCATGTGAGATGATAGGATAGAGATATATAGTGTGTACGACGATGGAGTCGTATCCTCATTTGCCTATTGTACTCGTTATATACCCTTCACAGTCGTCTCATACGGTCACTGCCATCGTATCTGCTTCAACTGTATGCATGTCAGATGCTGGACTGCAGAGTTACAGTGTAAACATAGTCGAAGTCGAGGTTTCTTGTTCTGCAAGCTGTGTGCAATAAACCTGCTTGGAAGTCGTCTTATATGATCATTGCGAACTTGTCTGCGTCAATAGTGTCCATGTGAGATGATTTGATAGAGAGATATAGTGTGCACAACGATGAAGTCGATGTATCTTCATTCGTTTATTGTACTCGTTATATACCCTCCAATGTCGTCTCATACAGTCACTGCAATCGTTTATGCTTCAACTGTATGCATGTCAGATTCTAGACTGTAGGGTTACAGTGTTGACATAGTCGTAGTCGAAGTTTTTTGTTCTGCAAGATGTGTGCGTTATACCCGCTTGGGAGTAGTCTTATATGGTCAATGTGAACTTGTCTGCTTCAATATTGTCCATGTGGGGTGATAGGATAGAGAGGTATGATGTGCACAACGATGATGTCGATGTATCTTCATTTGCCTGTTGTACTCGTTATATACCCTTCAAAGTCGTCTCATACGGTCACTGCAATCGTATCTGCTTCAACTGTATGCATGTCAGATGCTAGACTGCAGAGTTACAGTGTGAACGTAGTCGAAGTCGAAGTTTCCTGTACTGCAAGTTGTGTGCGTTATACTCGCTCAGAAATCGTCTCATAATATGAGCATTGCGAGCTCGTCTGCTTCAATAGTATCCATGTGAGATGATATGATAGAGAGAAAGAATGTGCACTCCGATGAAGTCGATGTATCTTCATCTGCCTATTGTACTTTCTATATTCGCTTCAGAGTCATCTTATATGGTCACTGCCATCATATCAGCTTCAACTGTTTGCTTGTCAGATGCTAGACTGCAGACTTCCTGTGTAAACATAGTCGTAGTCGAAGTTCCTTGCTCTGCATGTTGTGTGCGTTATACCCTCTCGGAAGTCATCTTATATGGTCATTGTTAACTCGTCTGCTTCAATAGTGACCATGTAAGATGATAGGATAAAGAGATATAGTGTGCACAACGATGAAGTCGATGTATCTTCATTCGCCTCTTGGACCCGTTATATACCCTTCAAAGTCGTCTTATACAGACACTGCAATCGTATCTGCTTCAACTGTATGCATGTCAGATGCCAGACTGCAGAGTTACATTGTAAACATAGTCGAAGTCGAAGTTTCTTGTTCTGCAAATCGTGTGCGTTATACCCGCTTGGAAGTCGTCTCATATGATCAATGCAAACTTTTCGGCTTCAGTTTTCATGTGAGGTGATAGCATAAAGATATATAGTGCCAATAGAACTCGATATATACCCTTCATAGTCCTCTTATATGGTCACTGCCATCGTATCTGCTTCAACTGTATGCATGTCAGATGCTGAACTGCAGAGTTACAGTGTAAACAAAGTCAAAGTTGGAGTTTCTTGTTCTGCAAGCTGTGTGCGTTATAACCACTTGGAAGTCGTCTCATATGGTCAATGCAAACTAGTCTGCTTCAATTGTGTCAATGTAAAATGATAAGATAGAGAGATATAGTGTGCACAACGATGGAGTCGATGTATCTCCATTTGCCCATTATACTCGTTATATACCCTTCAATGTCGTCTTATACGGTCACTGTCTTATATGCTTCAACTGTATGCATGTCAGATGCTAGACTGTAGGGTTACAGTGTTAACATATTCGAAGTCGAACTTTCTTGTTCTGCAAGCTGTGTGCGTTATAACCGCTTGGAAGTAGTCTTATATGGTCAATGTGAACTCGTCTGCTTCGATATTGTCCATGAGGGGTGATAGGATAGAGAGATATAGTGTGCACAACGATGATGTCGATGTATTTTCATTCGCCTATTTTACCCGTTATGAACCCTCCAAAGTCTTCTTATACGGTCACTGCAATCGTTTCTGCATCAACTGTATGCATGTCAGATGCTGGACTGCAGAGTTACAGTGTAAACGGAGTCAAAGTCAGAGTTTTTTGTTCTGCAAGCTGTGTGCGTTATAACCGCTTGAAAGACGTCTTATATGGTCAATGCGAACTTGTCTGCTTCAATAGTGTCAATGTAAGATGATTGGATAGAGAGATATAGTGTGCACAACGATGAAGTCGATGTATCTTCATTAGCATATTGTACTCGTTTTATACCCTTCAAAGTCATCTCATACGGTCACTGCAATCCTATCTGCTTCAACTGTATGCATGTCAGATGCTAGACTGCAGAGTAACAGTGTAAACATAGTCGGAGTCGAAGTTTCTTGTTCTGCAAATCGTGTGCGTTATGCCCGCTTGGGAGTCGTCTTATATTGTCAATGCAAACTTGTCTGCTTCAATAGTGTCTATGTAAGATTAAAGGATAGTGATATATAGTGTGTACGACGATGAAGTCGATGTATCCCCATTTGCCTGTTGTACTCGTTATATACCCTTCAAAGTCGTCTCATACGGTCACTGCCATTGTATCTGCTTCAACTTTATGCATGATAGATGCTTGACTGCAGAGTTACAGTGTAAACATTGTCGAAGTCGGAGTTTCTTGTTCTGCAAGCTTCGTGCGTTATTTCCGCTTAGGAGTCGACTTATATGGTCAATGCAAACTTGTCTCCTTCAATAGTGTCAATGTAAGATGATAGGATAGAGAGATATAGTGTGCACAACGATAAAGTCGATGTATCTTCATTTGCCTATTGTACTCGTTATATACCCTTCATATTCATCTCATATGGTCACTGCAATCGAATCTGCTTCAACTGTATGCATGTCATATGCCAGACTGCAGAGTTACAATGTAAACATAGTCGAAGTCGAAGTTTCTTGTTCTGCAAACTGTATGCGTTATACCCGCTTGGAAGTCATCTTATATGGTCAATGCGAACTTGTCTGCTTCAATAGTGTCCATGTGAGACATTAGACTGCACACTATTTCTCTGTATATCATCATCTCACATGGATACCTTCGGAGCATATCAGTTCGCAACGATCCTATAAGACGACATCGAAGCGAGGATGATGCACATAACAGGCAGAACATGAAACTTTGACATCGACTATGTTTACACTGTACCTCAGCATTCTAGCATCCGACACGCCTAGAGCTATAGCAGATACGATCGTACTGACCATATAAGACGACTACGAAGGATATATAACGAGAACAATAGGCAAGTGGGGCACTGGGGCATATATGTTCGCAACGATCATATGAGACGACATCGAAGCGGGTATAACTTACTTAACAGGAAGAACAAGAAACTTCGATGCCGACTATGTTCACACTGTAACTCCGCATTCTAGCATCTGACATGCCTACAGCTATGGCAGATACGATCGCACTGACCATATAAGACGACTTCGAAGAACATATAACGAGAACAATAAGCAAGTGAAGATACTTCGACAACATCAGTCTGCACACCGTATCCCTGTATTTTATCATCTCACATGGATACATTTAGAGCATTGTAGTTCGCAACGATTATATGAGTTGACATCGAATCGTGTATAACACACAAAACAGGCAGAACAAGAAACTTCGACTCCGACTATGTTCACACTGTTACTTTTGCATTCTAGCGTCTGACATGCCTACAGTTATAGCAGATACGATCGCAATGACCATATAAGAAATCTTTGAAGGACTTATAACGAGAACAATAGGCAAGTGAAGATACTTCGACAACCTCAGGCCGCACACTGTATCTCTGTATTCTATCATATCACATATATACCTCTGGAGCATATCAGTTCACATCGATCATATGAGACGACATCAAAACGGGTATAACGCACACAACAGGCGGAACAAGAAACTTCGACTTCGACTATATTTACACTGTAACTTTGCATTCTAGCATCCGACATGCCTACAGTTATAGCAGATACGATCGTACTGACCATATAGGACGACTTCAAAGGACATATAACAAGAACAATAGGCAAGTGAAGATACTTCGACAACATCAGTCTGCACACTGTATCTCTGTATTTTATCATCTCACATAGATACCTCTGGAGCATATATGTTCGCAACGATCATATAAGACGACATCGAATTGGGTATAGCGCACACAACAGGCAGAACAAGGAACTTCGACTCCGACTATGTTTACACTGTACCTCCGCATTGTAGCATCTGACATGCCTGAAGCTATAGCAGATTCGATCGCACTGACCGAATGAGACAACTTCGAAGGACATATAACGAGAACAATGGGCAAGTGAAGATAGTTCGACAACATCAGTCTGCACACTTTATCTCTGTATTCTATCACCTCACCTGAATGCCTCTGGAGCATATCAGTTCGCAACGATTATATGAGACGACATAAAAACGGGTATAACGCACACAACAGGCAGAACAAGAAACTCCGACTTCGACTATGTTAACACTGTAACTTCGCATTCTAGCATCTGACATGCCTACAGTAATTGCAGATACGATCGCACTGACCATATAGGACGACTTCGAAGGACATATAACGAGAACAAAAGGCAAGTGAAGATACTTCGACAACATCAGTCCGCATACCGTATCTCTGTATTCTATCATCTCACATGGATACCTTTGGAGCATATGAATTTGCAACTATTACATAAGACGACATCGGAACGGGTATGACGCACACAACAGACAGAACAAGAAACTCCGATCCCGACTATGCTCCCATTCTAGCATCTGACATGCCTACAGCTATAGCAGATACGATCGCACTGACCATATGAGACGATACTTCGAGGAACATATAACGAGAACAATTGACAAGTGAAGATACTTCGACATCAGTCTGCACACTGTGTATTGTAACATCTCACATGGATACCTCTGGAGCATATGAGTTCGCAACTATTATATAAGACGACATCGAAGCGAGTATAACGCACACAACAGGCAGAACAAGAAACTTCGACCTTGACTATGCTTACACTGTAACTCCGCATTCTAGCATCTGACATGCCTACAGCTATAGCAGATACGATCGCACTGACCATATAAGACGACTTCGAGGGACATATAACGAGAACAAATGACAAGTGAAGATACTTTGACATCAGTCTGCACACTGTATCTCTGTATTGTAACATCTCACATGTATACCTTTGTAGCATGGTAGTTCGCAACGATCATATGAGACGACATCGAAGCAAGTATAACGCACACAACAGGCAGAACAAGAAACTTCGACCCCGACTATGTTTACACTGTGAGTCCGGTTTTTTTTTGCATCTGACATGCCTTCAGCAATAGCAGGTACGATCGCACTGACCATATGAGACGACTTCGAAGGACATATAACGAGAACAATAGGCAAGTGAAGGTACTTCGACAACTTCAGTCCGCATACCGTATCTCTGTATTCTATCATCTCACATGGATACCTCTGAAGCATATGAGTTCGCAACTTTTATATAAGACCACATCGAAGCGGGTATAACTCCCACAACAGACAGAACAAGAAACTTCGACCCCGACTATGCTTACACTGTTGCTCCGCATTCTAGCATCTGACATGCCTACAGCTATAGCAGATACGATTGAATGCCCATTCAAGAAGTATATATGACAGCTCATTATATGCGAGTGGAGTTTTATACTTTTTCATATCCACCAAAAACTTCTATTCCAACAATCAAGAGTCGGTAAACCGGCGTGTTCGCCAAAACTTCGAATTTATCAATCTTGCTGATAAGTCGGTTATACATCTTATAGATAGACATTGTCTGGTGTTCCCTGAATCAAAATAACGCTCACAACAGGCAGATCAAGGAACTTCGACTTCAACTATATTTACACTGTAACTCCGCATTCTATCATCTTACTTGCCTACAGTTATAGCAGATACGATCGCACTGACCATATAGGACGACTTCAGAAAACATATAACGAGAACAATAGGCAAGTGAAGATACTTCGACAACATCAGTCTGCACACTGTATCTCTGTGTTGTCTCATCTCACAAAGAAACCTCAGTAGCATATATGTTCGCAACGATCATATAAGACGAAATCGAAGCAAGTATAACGCACACAACAGGCAGAACAAGAAACTCCGACTCCGACTATGTTAACACTGTAACTTCACATTCTAGAATCCGAAATGCCTATAGCTATAATCGATACGATAGCACGGACCATATAAGATGACTTCGATGGACATATAACGAGTACAATAGGCGAGTGAAGATACTCCGAGAACATCAGTCTGCACACTGTATCTCTGTATTCTATCACCTCACATGGATTCATCGAGCATATCAGTTCGCATCGATCATATGAGACGACATCAAAACGGGTATAACGCACACAACAGGCAGAACAAGAAACTTCGACTTCGACTATGTATACACTGTAACTTTGCATTCTAACATTTGGCATGCCTTCAGTTATAGCAGATTCGATCGCACTGACTATTTAGGACGACTTCGAGGGACATATTATGAGAACAATAGGCTAGTGAGATACTCCGACATCATCAGTCTGCACACTGTATCTCTGTATTCTTTCATCTCACATAGATACCTCTGAAGCATATATGTTCGCAACGATCATATAAGACGACATAATATAAGACGATATCGAAGCGGGTATAACGCACACAACAGGCATAACAAAAAACATAACATCTGACAGCAATAGCAGGTACGATCGCACTGACCGTATAAGACGACTTCGTAGGACATATACCGAGAACAATAAGCAAGTGAAGATACTTTGACAACATCAGTCTGCACACTGTATCTCTGTATTCTATCATCTCACATGGATACCTTTGGAGCATAGTAGTTCGCAACGATCATATAAGTTGACATCGAATCGAGTATAACGCACACAACAGGCAGAACAAGAAACTCTGACTTCGACTATGTTAAATCTGTAACTTTGCGTTTCAGCATCTGACGATCGCACTGACCATATAAGACGACCTCGAAGGACATATAACGAGAACAATAGGCAAGTGAAGATACTTTGACAAAATCAGTCTGCACACTGTATCTCTGTATTCTATCATCTCACATAGACACCTGTGGAGCATATAAGTTCGCAACGATCATATGAGACGACATCGAAGCGGGTATAACGCACACAACAGGCAGAAAAAGAAACTTCGATTTCGACTATGTTTACTTTGTAACTTTGCATTCTAGCATCTTGAATGCCCATTCAAGAAGTATATATGACAGCTCATTATATGCGAGTGGAGTACTATACTTTTCCATATCCACCAAAAAAACTTCGATTCCAACAATCAAGAGTCGGTAAACCGGCGTGTTCGCCAAAACTTCGAATTTATGAATCTTGATAATAAGTCGGTTATACATCTCATAGGTAGACATTGTCGAGTGTTTCCTGAATCAAAATAACGCTTACAGAAGTATATATGACAGCTCATTATATGCGAGTGGAGTACTATACTTTTTATATCCACCAAAAACTTCGATTCCAACAATCAAGAGTCGGTAAACCGGCGTGTTCGCCAAAACTTCGAATTTATCAATCTTGCTAATAAGTCGGTTCAGTCGGTTATACATCTTATAGATAGACATTGTCTAGTGTTTCCTGAATCAGAATAACGCTTACAACAGGCAGATCAAGAAACTTCGACTTCGACTATGTTCAGTCTTCTGACATTTTTTCTCCCTTATTGTTTCCGCGTTACAGCGCCTCTCGTAACCATGAAAACAGGATCATTCGCCATATACGTCTGTCAATACACATTTTTTCATTGTCATTGTACCATATTCATAGACGAAATAAATACTGTTGATTTGAACGACGACATTTATTTCACAACGTAAAAGGTTTAGGAATACAGTCCATTGAAGTTGTTGATCATTGGTCCTCTGAGACGGATGCAAATAGCGATTTGAAGTGAAGATTGCAGCTTGCTGTTTCCAGCGGAGAAGAATTCTGTTTGCCAGGAGAAGCGGCTATTTTTCGAAAAACAGAAACAAGGCGTGGCATCGATTTTGGAAGTTGAAATCAATACAGGGTGAGTGCCATATCTATCCTGTTATTCCCATAAATCCTTTCCTCATTTCTCGTGTGGCTTCAAATATAATCATAATTTCTCGTAGTATTGGTACACATTTCGCCGATTATATTATTCAGCTTGACTCGATTTGTCGTGGGTACCGGGTAATTTAGCATTCAACTTGTTATCTCGTCAAAATGACCTCTCTTATAAGAAAGAGAGCGAGTGTCAAAGGAAAGTTAACGATATTTTCGAAATATTGAGCTAATTTAGAAGCAACTTATCCTGATTTCATAGTAGCAGACAGGGAACATTATTTTGAAAAAGAATTGGGGCGTAAAACTAATATGTCGGAATTAGAAAAGTTTAAACAATTCCAAAATGAAATCGATATTCTTACTGAAGACATAGAGCAAGAACTGAAAGATCGCGAGAGTTTCACCGATGCCTATTACGCGGCTGCTACAAAGGCTAAATTATTCACTCCTTCTGATACGGTGGTACCATCCCCTCCGCAATTTTCACACTCTATAATCTTTATCAACGATAATTCGATACAAAATAATATCAAATTACCTACCATTCAGTTGAAAAAGTTTCGAGGTGATTACGATACTTGGATGGAATTTCACGATATGTTCAGCTCTCTCATACCTAAAAATTCCACGATTAATAGAGTTCAGGAATTCCATTACCTTCGTGCATCTTCAGAAGGGTGTGCGGCGGAAATCATTCACTCGTTGGAATTATGTGAAGCAAACTACGGAACAGCATGGTAACTCATTTGCACCCGTTTCAACAATGATAGAATTCTTGTTAACAACCACGTTAGTAGCTTGTTCAATTTGGACAACATAAAAAAAGAATCATCTGATTCCATTCGAAAGTTGTTAGATAATGTGACAAAACATTTGCGCGCGTTTAACACATTGAAAGAACCGACTACCAGTTGGGATACACTCATTATTAGATCCAATCACGTCTAGAGAATATGAGGAGTCACGAAGTAGAATTCCTACAGAAAAACCAACTTTGGAAGATCTGAAAACATTTTTGAAAGACAGCGCAGATCTGCTCGAAACGATTGAACGTAGCAAAGTTGACAAAAAATTGCGAAAAATGAAATTAAATAAGCCTGATTTCAGAACCCGATCTTTCGTTGCTGCAGCTACAACTGCGGTTAGCTGCGTCTTTTGTAAAAAGGATCATTACGTATCAAATTGCGAGGAGTTTCTCAAAATTCCAGTTAATGAGCGTTATGAACATACCAAGAAAAATAGGCTCTGTCTGAATTGCTTAAGGCCTGGTCACAATGTTAAGAAATGCCGCACTAGTTCATGTAGAACTTGTAAGGGACGTCACAGCACTCTATTACATTTCCAGCGTAAATCTGAATCGTCTTCTAACACCGAGCCTAGTACAAGCACTGCCTTGCTCTTACATAGTATGTCAACTGAACCCTCTCAGAGTATAGTCACACACATGTCTGCTCTCAATTCACAGGTAATATTAGGTACAGCTGTGATAAAGATATTTGATAAATTCAACAAAACGCATTTTGCTAGGGCTTTGTTGGATTCAGGAAGTTAATCTTCATTCATTCGAAAGGAAATTGGTGATTAGTTGAGAATAAAAACACAAAAAATCGATTTGCTCAAGGTATCTGGTTTAAATGGTGGTTTGCTCACTAATATAGAGAGAAAGCTTGACGCAGCTATTCAATCAAACACAAACGCGTATACAGTAAATTTTTCGTGCTTGATTGTTCACCAAATCACTAGCCCCTTAACGAATATAAAATCTGACGCCACTGCACTGAATATTCCGAACAACATTGTATTAGCTGATCCTGAATTCAATATACCGAATAATATTGATATTTTATTAGGATTCGATTGTTTCTGGGATCTGATGTGCGTTGGGCAAATAAAATTGGGGACAAAGGGTCCCATTTTGCAAAAAACTAAACTGAAGTGGCTAGTCGTTGGGCCCATTCCAGTTGATCATTCAACTCCCACTATTCGTTGTGATCTCAGTATTGATAGAATTCCAACACGTTTTTGGCAAATAGAGGAAATTCCGGGAAATAAACCTCTCTCGAAAAATGATAAGTTCGTCGAATCTCATTTTCTTGATACATTTACCCGGAATGATGGAGGTAGATTCATCGTCACTATTCCGATGAAAGGTGACCTTGACACCTTGGGCAAATCTCACAATGTTGCAAAAAAGCGATTCTTACACTTAGAAAACAAATTCAGGGCTAATGAACATTTTAAGATTCAGTACTTCGAATTCTTGAGAGAATATATATCTCTGAATCATATGAAAAAGATTGATACTTCACAAGATGATCCAATACATACGTATTATTCACCTCACCACGGTGTGATGAAGGAAAGTAGTCTTACGACCAAGTTGCGTGTTGTTTTTGATGGGAGTGCTTCCACTAGTACCGGAATATCTCTCAACAGTCTACAGTACGTTGGTCCTACTATTCAGCAGGATCTCTTATCAATTTTATTGCGCTTTTGGAAATACAATTATGTTATTGCTAGCGATATCGGAAAAATGTATCGCATGATACTAGTAAATTCCGAACAAACCCCCTTGCAAAGAATATTATTTCGCTTTGATCCCGACGATCCATAAGATACATATGAGTTGCTCACTGTTACCTACGGAACCGCATCTGCATCATACCTAGCTATTCGGTCATTATTTCAATTAGGCATAGAACTAGAAACGGTTGATCCTAAAATCTCTGAAATCATCGAAGATGATTTTTATGTCGATGACATGTTGAGTGGTGCAGATACTATCCAGGATGCTATATACATTGCCAATAAGGTTTCAGATGTTCTCAAAAGCGGCTGTTTTTAATTTGAGAAATTGGATCTTAAACTGTCCAGAAATATTGAAAGGTATCAAGTATGCTGATCCTTCAAATTTCATAGATTTTGGCGTCAATGGAAACACTAAGACCTCAGGAATTCTTTGGAATACTAACTCAGATTCACTAGTATTTAAGATTAACCCTACACTCAATAGCACACAAGTTACTAAACGCTCAATTTTAACAGAAACTTCTCAGGTCTTTGATCCACTGGGTTTGCTCAGCCCTTGTATTATAATTGCTAAAATCATGTTACAAGATCTATGGTCTGCCAAATTGTACTGGGACGAGTCTCTACCAGTACCATTACACACAAAATGGTTATCATTTCGCAATGAACTCGTCATTCTTAATGAAATCCAGATAGATAGACAAATTACTTGTAAAGAACATAAATATTGGGAAATTCATGGATTCTCTGATGCGTCTCAATTAGCTTACGGCGCGTGTGTCTACATAAAGTCAATAGATAAAAATAATGAGGTTAGCGTCAGATTAGTTTGCGCAAAATCAAAAGTGGCACCTATCAAACAGTTGACTATTCCACGTTTAGAGCTATCAGCTGCACTGTTGCTGGCTAAAATCTCGAAAAGATTGAAGAAATCATTGAAAAGTCCCGAAATTATTACCTACTATTGGACCGACTCCACCATCGTCTTAGGATGGCTTAGGATGGAACCCAATCAATTGCAAACTTTCATTGCTAATCGTGTAGCTACTATACAGGAGTTAACTGATAAAACCTTTTGGCATCACGTCCCTACTTCACAAAATCCAAGTGACTGTGTGTCACGAGGGGTAATGCCGAAATTGCTAAAAAGCATGGACTTATATTGGCATGGTCCAGATTGGCTAAGAAGCGATGAAGAAGTTTGGCCTCGTTTACCAGCAAACAACTCTACTGAACTACCAGAACTTCGCGTAGGGTTGTTAAGTCATACCCATAAAATAGAAACTTCTAATGAAATATTCAACCGCTTCTCTTGATTCACAAAATCAATTAGAGTTATGGCATATATATTCAGATTCAAAAATAATGCT
>OU896716.1:23210666-23247807 GCA_918026855.4 Phaedon cochleariae
AATCCTCACTAAAGACGTATTCTCTCGACCCAGCCTGGTATAACACCATGCCGGGATATACTTGGGATTGCATGCTAAAGTATACAGGATGTAAATTACAAATTTTGAAAGATATAGATATGGTGATGTTTGTGGAAGAAGCGATAAGAGGAGGATTATCGGTTTGCTGTAGTAGATACAGTGAGGCGAATAATAAATATCAGATCAATTATGATCCTGAAAAGCAATCAAAATATCTACTTTACCTCGATGTGAATAATTTGTATGGTAAAGCCATGAGTGAACCGCTCCCCTATGGAGGCTTCACTTGGGTTGATGACACCAACATTGATGTCACCCAAATTGCTGATGATGCTGACGAAGGTTATATTCTCCAAGTAGATCTGGAGTATCCTGAGGGGTTGCACGATTTGCACAAAGATTTTCCATTTTGTCCCGAACATCGCATTCCACTTAATTCCAAATTACCAAAATTAATGGCCACCCTTCATAACAAAAAACAATACACCCTGCACTATAGAAACTTGAAGCAAGCTCTGCAGCATGGATTGAAATTGACAAAAATTCATAAAGTCTTAAAATTCGTTCAGTCCCCATTTTTGAAATCATATATCGATTTGAATACGCGATTGAGGACAATGGCTACGAGCAACTTTGAAAAATACCTTTATAAATTAATGAACAATGCAGTGTTTGGGAAAACAATGGAGAATATTCGTAATCACCGCATCGTGAAATTGGTACGAAAGTATGAAGGTCGTTATGGCATAAAAAATCTGATTGCTAGTCCTAGATTCCAGAATCGAACAGTTTTCGATAAGGACCTCGTAGCTGTTGAATTGAAAAAGTCAGAGTTGATTTTCAACAAGCCCTTGTACATTGGTATGTCTATTCTTGATTTGTCTAAAATCGTAATGTACGATTTCCATTATAATTTTATAAAAAAATTGGATATAGGCGCGGAAAATTGCAAGCTGATGTACACCGACACAGATAGTTTCATTTATGAAATTACATGTGACGATGTATATAAGGAAGTAATTGCTGAAAATATCGATAAATTCGATACATCAGACTATGCTCTGGGGAATGTTTATGGAATTCCTCAAGTCAATAAAAAGGTATTGGGAAAATTTAAAGACGAATCATGTGGTAGGATAATTTCACATTTCGCAGGGTTGCGGGCCAAAATGTATAGCTATAAATTGGAAACAACTGATGAAGACATAGAAAAAGAAAGGAAACGTTTGGAGAGGAAAGGACTCAATAAAGAACGGTTGGATAGTGAATTGAAAAATTTCGGTATAACTAAAAAGTCAAAGGGGGTCAAGAAATGCATAGTTAAGAATAAATTAACATTTGAGGATTATGTGGAATGTTTGAAAGATAAAAAAGAAAAGACTATAACCCAACAAACAATTCGTTCCTACGCCCATGATGTTTACTCCATCGAGCAATGTAAAAAAGGTCTGACTCCACATGACGATAAACGGAAAATTATGAACAACAATTCGTTTGACACTCTACCGTGGGGACATAAAAGTTTGAATTAATTTTTTCATTTTTCATTACAGAAAAAAAAAATGAATCTTCAAGACATGTGTATCAAAGCTGTATGTGAAAACATGAAAACAGTAATCGGGTTCATTCTCAGATCCCCCCTACCCCCACCATTGACGGAAAAAGTGGTGAAAAATTTCGCAAAGTACAAATGGCTCAAAATTAATCAAGAAACAGTGCCTTACAACGACTTGATTCTGCTGGATTTTCCAGATCAATACTACTATGACATCGACCTTCCTTCAGATTTTCGAAAGGCACTATTAGATGTTTATAATTTAGAGGTTTTTTGCGACAAGGATTGTTATTGTTCACTGAAAAAATGTTACAAAATTGAAGAGTTTAATTTATCTGTTTGTAAAACGTGTAAGAAATCATTCGCCACGTTGATAAAAGAATTTCAAGACAAAGAATTAAATTTCAGCACTGATAGTGAGCATAAAATTATCACTAGCAATGAAATTCACGATCTATACCGCAACAAGTCAAATTGGTGTCAAAATGATTTTCACAATGTTGTGTTTAAGCTGAAAGATCGCGATGACTGTATTCACGATCTTCATAAATATAAGAAACTTAAATTTTGCTGATTGTGTTTTACCAATGTATAGTTCTCATCAGAAACAAAAAAAAATGTTACTTAATTTCTTAGAATTTTTTCTGCATTATATAGCATTTTTCATATGATTTTTTTTTCCAGCGTCATGTATTTTTTGTTTTTGAATGAATATTTTGTAGTGTCATGATGATTTCATGAATAATAAAATGAATAGTCAAGAAACTTTGCGCTTTTGATTAAGCTACAGAGTGTTCACACAATAATTGCTTATATATGGATATAGGAAGAATTTCATGAGGTTGAACATTCCAGAAACTTTGTGCTTTTGATCAAGCTACAGAGTCTTCACACTATAGGTATTATAAATATGGGGAGAAATTGCATTAGCTAGGTTCTGACGCTGGTAGGTAGGTAGGTAGATAGGTAGTATATATATATATATATGTATTTCTGGTGTTTACTTTTTAATGAAATGAAATGCGAATTCAAGAAAATTTTGGTGCTTCATTTATTCTACATGCCAGCTCATTATCATGGTGACTCGATGTGAAACAAAACCAGTATTAGTATTCAATGATTTTTATTACATGACATTATTAACAATTATCATAAAACAAATATTCTCGTAGAGCCTCCGCATAAATGCTATTTGGAGCAGATGCTTCACAAAGTCCAGTAATGATTTCTGTGAGTGTCAAAGTACATTTATTTTTATACAGCCATGTAGTGGCAATGTTGAAAAGATTGTGGTAATAATCATGAAAGTCCAACGCATCCAACATGGCAATTCGATCAGATGCCACACCCATATGTGTTTTCAAAATTTCCGTGACATCCTCTTCATTCAAGGTCATATCGGTGACATCTTTGCGAATGGAAATTTGTTTCACACCGCAATCCATGAATTGATGCAATGTCACAAAGTCTCCACACTTTATCATCACAGGTTCATACTCATCGGGATAGCTGCTGTTGTTCCTGCTGACTGTAGCTTTGAAGAAGGATTGTTTGACGTCCCTCAATATATCTATGATGGAAGCCCACTCGTATGTGTTGAAAGATATTTGTTTCGGTGAATATCGTTGTTTTAGGATCACACAGGCGCTGAAATCTCTCGTAGGACTGAGGCCACATCGAATTTCATAGCAGGACATAGGAAACACCATCAACAAGAGAGGATTTTCACTTTGTGCTTCAATTTCATACCGAATCATTCCTGTGTACTTAGTACTAACATTGAATTCTTGCTGAGCTGCACTTTCGTACTTGTTCAAGGCATCATCAATAGCATCCAGAGTTTGCCGATAATCATCGCTACTATTACTGCTATCATCAAACTCCATTCTACCACTACTAATGCTGCTGCAATTGCTTATATCACCACTATCACCAGACATTTCGAACTCTCTACTGAAATGACCGTTCAGACTCATGAGATTATTTATAGTTGGAAATCACACACGTGACACTGATGTGATTTCCTGTTTTTCCAGTTATAAATCTGATGTTGATTCACATGCAACAAAAGGCCCCATCAAACATGTGAAACTGTTCGTATTTTCCATAAAATCCTATACTAAATCGGCGTTTTCGATCCAGCTGTTGTGTGTATTGTCTAAACCCAACCATTTGACGTACATTTTCTTCCCCTTTTTTCTCAAAACCTTTTCAATCAGATAGATTTGAGGGTTCATAGTTTTCTGCAATTCCTCTTCATAGAAAGCACCACTAATTGGTGAACCTTGCATGTCTTCCAGCATGTAGGTGGCAGGATTGGTTATTTTGCATTTGATGATTTTAAATAGTTCAGTAGTCCAATTTGGGGTGTATCCTTTTTCAAACACATGCTTAGCTTTGCTTATGCGAACAATGTCACCAAGTTTGAGTTTTCGCGGGCCAGCAATTTTCAAGTGAGTGAACGATCTGCTTAGAATTTGCTTTTCGTTGGATTTATCTACTTCACATGGTTTGAAACCGATTTTACTGTGACGTGTATCATTGTAGGTTTCTGTAATGGTGGGTAATACGTCTATCCATTTGTAGGTGCCGTTCAAGTATTTGAATAATTTCTCTTTCAATGTCCTGATTACACGTTCCGCTATGGCTGCTTTCTTGATGCTGTACGTACTATAATGATTAATGTTGTACGTTTTCAGCAGACTGCGGAACTTGCTATTGTAAAATTCCGTTCCTTGATCAGTTTGCAAATTTTTCGGACAGCGTTTTGTGTGCTTCAAAATATCTGCAAACGTTCTCGTTATTTCCTCACCGGTTTTCGTCTTCAATGGCCGAGTCCAAACGTATTTGGAAAAACAATCAATCACCACCATTATTAGCTTGAAATTCCGATTTTGATGTGCTGCATACTGACGCATTTCAGCCAGATCCATTTGCCATAAGTCATCTATGCCTTTAATGATAGTACGTCGATGTGGATAGTTTTTACGAGCAGGTTTATGTAGCTCATTGACAAGTTTGATTTTTTCCTGAGATTGTGACATAGTATATGGGGGGAAAGGGAGGTAAGGAGGTAATAGAATGACACAGTTGAAGACAAACATTGTATTTATGTATTTTTCATAGACACTACTTTGCTTGTTTTCGGATCAACGGTCTGATACACGTTCTTTGCGAGGCCATCTCCGATCTGAGCAACATTATCAGCCAGCTGAATCACTGTCTGATAACTTTGTTGCTGTTCATTCTTCAGAGTACTTATACTTTTAGTATTATCTTCGAGTAATTTCAAAACTTCTGCTATGCCCTTTGCATTCGAGTTCACATCTTTTTCTAGTTTGGGCAACGATTCTTTGAGGAAATGTGTCATTTGCATAGCTGTATTCTGCACCTTGGCGGTCAACTCCACCAACTGGGTATTCTGAGAATCATTCACTTTTGTGAACTTGTCTCTTTTGACATACTCGTCGGTTGCACTCTTGAAATCTGTCTGGATTTGCGCTAGGGACTGTTTCACGTTATTTCTTATCTGGTCCACGTATTCCTTGTTTGCAGCATCCTTTTTCAAAATAGGTGTTTTGACATTACACAAATTCAAATTACCGAAATCTATATCGCCTTTAGGAGTATGTGCTAAGCCTCCGTCTCCTGATGCAATCACCACCAGTTTTCGTTTTCTATCTGAACTACGTCCGAACTTATCGATTGTCATCTTTGAAATGACTGATATTTCATGAGCTTATATCTATTGTATAATGTTTGCCTCCTTCAGTTCAGAAATAATGGATACAATCTCATTGTCGAGAGAAGTATTTCCAGCCTGTTTTGATGCTATGAGCAATCTCAAACGTTCACACAACTCATTAGGATCATCCCAATAGATGTATTCCACAGGCTTGGTATTGTACGTATTCATCATGGGTTCTCTGTTCTTGATATCTTGGTGGATCTTCAAGCCTCGTCCCGTTGTACCACGTCGTGTTCTTGCTTGCGAGGCTGCGGCTGCTGCTGATGGTGGTGGTGGTGGAGGCAGGAAAAAAGGTCTAACGATTTCCCTGTACTTGAATCGTGGACTATGTTTGATCTTCCCATTTACATTCAGATGGGCCTTCGATAGTTCCAAAATTTGTTTGTAGCCATACAGATCATCTTTATTGTAATTTTCAGGAACATCGTAGAATATTAGCTCATATATACCAGGAGTTCCTTTCACTTGTTTCCCATCAATTTTGATGTAGCCAGTACGTGCATCAAAATCGATTTCTTTGTAGCCAAGCCTCCATTTTGAATTGCTAGAATCATATATAGGACCATATATCTTGTCTATTTTATTGCTGTTGGTCCAATGTTCTTTCATGAATGGAATGCTCATTGGAGGATATTGTTCCAGATATGCCTCAATAGCTGCAGGATCAAAGCTCTCCACATCACCTTCATCTTCTCCTACATCTCCTTCGAACACTTCATCACCAAAACTTTCGCCACTCGTACTAGCAACACGTTCAAGTTTCTGAAACGGTAGTCCATAAGCTTCTTCTTCTTCTTCTCCTCCCTCTTCCTTTTGAACTTTCTCTTCCTTTTTCGGTAGCAAAGGTTCATTTTTGATGGCTGTGTTGTATAATGAAGTGTTTGCTGCTATTATTTCTTTCAGTGGTGCAGATACAGGTTTGAAGAATTTCTGCAACGTTTCATCCTCCTCTGATTTGCCTAATTTCAAAGCTAAATATTTCTTTTTTATAGCCTTCGCTATTTCATTGATTTTATTTTTGCGAACGACATCCACTTCTTTGCTGAGTGGTTTCATGTTGACAAATAGGCTTCATCACATCGAGTTCATACTTTTATAAACTTGTCGAAGCCTTGACGATAGCGACCTGCGTTCAGATCGTGATCCTTAACAATAACCATTGCACCATATTTTTCACTCCAACAATCCGCACAAGTTCGCTTGAATTGATCGAATGTCATGTCGGGCGAGACGTGTTCATCAAAAACATGCTTCAAATTCACCTCATCCTGTTTGAAGAGCACCACTAGGTTGGTGTTGTCGCGCAACATTTGCTTGGGAGCTTTACTGTACGTCTGTCCTATGTATATAGCATCGATACCTCGATGACGACACATGGAATAATACTCTTGAATTTTCTGTTGTGAATCACACGATATGTCATCGAAAATAAAAATGGAATTTGGTTTTGCTTCATTGGGACCCATAATTTCCTCATTAGCTTTGAATGGAAAATATCCAACACCTTTGACCATTCTCAGTATCTTTTCAAGCAACTGGTATTTGGGTTGGTACAGCGACTTTGAGTACACGTAGACGTTTTCGAATTTGGCACCATTGGGATGGAACAACAATGACAGTGCATTATTCGTTTTTCCACATCCACTTGGACCACAAATAATGGCGCGAAATGAGTGTGGTAAGAGGACACCATGTTTACCTCGATCGATTCCGCTACTGCTGTCGTTCAAGTAGTCCAAGTTTTCAATTGGTAGCGTCTTTTTCTGTTGAACGACCCTCATGATGTGTGACAATTCACAGAGCATTGAGGGCTTTTATAAATGGAGATGATTTCCAACATCAGTGCTCATTCTTAATGTTGATCTACCGCGGTGAAGGTATTGTCAATACACTCATCAATAAACTACCATTCGAATTACATCTTCCTGGTTATTCGTATTGTGGTCCAGGAACCAAATTACAAGAACGACTAGAACGTGGAGATATAGGCATAAACCCCTTGGACGAAGCCTGTAAAGAGCACGATATCGCCTACTCTCAGAACAACACTTTGGAAGAACGTCATAAGGCTGATCGAGTGCTGGAAAATAGAGCTTGGGGACGTGTCAAATCAAAAGACGCGAAAATTGGTGAAAAAGCTGCTGCTTGGCTCGTCACCACCGGTATGAAGACAAAACGTAAACTTGGCATGGGGGTGACGAAGCAGCAGCAGCAGCAGCAGCAGCACCCATTCTCCAAAATCGTGAAAAATGTGCTGAATGCTCTGAAAAAAACCTTTGACAGCAACGCTGACGGTGGTAGTCATCAAGGTAGTGGTTTAAGTAGATCATCTGCAGCTGCTTTGCGTGCGTCGAATTCCCAGAATAATATCTCTTCCTGCCGCAGGAAAAAGTGGTGGATTCCTACCATTGATACCACTATTTGCAGGCCTATCGGCTTTAGGATCGCTGGCTGGGGGAGCAAGCGCTATCGCAAAGACAGTAATCGATACCAAGAATGCGAGGAAAAAATTGGAAGAGGATAAACGCCACAATCAAGCTATGGAGCATCTGGGTTCCGGTGTGTATCTACGTAAAACACGTAAAGGATATGGACTGTATTTGAAAAAGAGAGGAGGTGGCGGTCGCGGCGGCGGTGGAGGAGGAGGTGGCAGCTGTGGAGCTGGATTATTCTTGAAGAAACAAAAAAACTAATATCCAAGCTACCCAATAGAGCATTATATGATGGAGAGATTGTAAAATACGCCAAACAACTGAAAATACCATATTTCCGAGGAGTTTCCATGCGAGACACGCTACCTACCCGCCCATGGCGACGTCGTGAGTGTGCAGTCATGAATTGAGATTCCTCCATCAATCCTGGTACCCATTGGGTAGCTTATAAAAAACATGGGGATATTGTTCATTATTTCGATTCGTATGGTTGTCTGAAACCGCCGAAGGAATTAGCTGAATATTTCGGAAACAACGTGCAGATATTCTATAATAATGATGCCTATCAGAAATACAATCAGATCAATTGTGGTCATTTATGTTTAGCATTTCTATTGAATTCGAAATTAAAATGATGAAAATGAAAACCAAACTATTTAAATTATACATACCTCTACACTGATCCATCAGTCATGTCTTTGATATTGACATTGAAGAGTCGTTCTTCGACGCTCTCTATTGATTTTTCACCTCCAATTCCATTAGATTCCGATTATGAATATGGCTTAGCTCTACTCAGTTTCCATTCGTACAACAGCGTGCCCAACATCGAGGAAGGAACAAAGTTCTATTATTTCGAAAACGGTGACAAAAAACGAAGAAAAAGTATTGATATTCCTACTGGAGCTTACGAAATTGAAGATATTGAAAAGCTGATCAGAAAACATTTTGTACCACCACCTACATCGAAAAATATGATGTCATTGTCTCCATCGCAGAAGCCTGAAGACCTTTTCTATCTCAAACCGAATAATAATACTTTGAAGAGTGAAATTTTCTGCAAACATCATGTAATCGATTTCACTCAGAACAATAGTTTGGCCAACATATTGGGATTTTCGTCGAGAATCTTGGAAAATGACATTCATCATGTGTCAGATCAGCCTGTGAATATTATAAAAGTTCGAACAATACATGTCGATAGTAACATTACCTCAGGGGCCTTCTACAACGACAGACCATCTCACACGATCTACGAATTTGCCATCGATGCTGACCCTGGTTACGCTATCGACGAAACGCCGAATCACCTCATTTATTTACCCATCGCTGCCCATACAAACGAAATCTACAACATCACGCTCAGAGTGCTCGATCAAAACTTTCAACTGGTCAATTTCCGAAACGAAGAAGTCATCATCCGATTGGAACTGAAGAAATTATGGTCCTGAGTGTTTATAAGAGTCGCACCTAAGTTCCTGCTCCTTCAGTCTTCAAGAAGACATTCATCAACCACATTGCCCGCCGCCCACTCAGTACTCGGAATATAGCATTTCTCAAGTCACTCGGCTATCATGTTATCCTCTCAAGTGTTCAACATATTCCGAAAGCCTCACGTCGACGAGTCCATACAAAAGGTCGAATGGAGAACATACTACCCTTACGTCAAGTCGTTTCGCAATAATGATGTCATAGAAATCAACATCAATCAGTCTGATGCTTTCGATGCTCTCTATGAAAGTATCTTACACATCAGTGGAAAAGTTACGAGAACTGAAGGTGCTGGACATGTAGCTTTCGTCAATAATGCCGGTGCCTATATGTTTCAATCCATCAGTTATGATCAGAATGGCAAGGAATTGGAATCAGTACGAGATGTTGGTACTGTGAGCACTGTCAGAGGTTATTTGTGCTACAGTGCTGAAGATACGAAACAATTGGCTATAGCAGGATGGACCTACCCCAATAACGTTGATGTCATAAATGCAGCAAGTTTGGCATTTAGTATGTTTATCCCATTGAAGCATCTGCTGAATATTTTCAACGATTATGAATGTGTCTCATATGGTAAACATTCCATTCGTTTGGTGAGAGCTGGAAACGATAACAACTGCTTCAAAATCATCGAAAATGCTGTTGGCACCGCTGTTGTACCCACGAAAGTACAATTGGAAATCGAAAACGTGGAACTCAAAGTGAAAAGACTATTTCCGAACGATCAAATCAAATTGCAACTTTTGAAGGCAATCAAAGCCGACACTCCCATCCTGATACCCTTCAGAAAATGGGAATTGCATATGTTGCCTTCTCTCACGACAGGCGCCACCAATGAAATATGGGCCGTCAAGACATCTTCGTTTCTCGAAAGTCCTAGATATTGCATCGTTTGCTTTCAAACAGATCATGATCTGACTAAAGTTAATACTGATCCCACGATTTTCAATCACGCAAACATAACGAATATCACATTAACTCTCAACGGGGAAAGTTATCCAAAGGAGAAGATGCAATTGGCCTTCGATAAAGGAGCCTTTCCACAGGCGTACTTCAACTATACGCAATTTGGATATAGCTATAAAAACACCTCCCAACACACTCCGCTCCTAGGCTACCCCGAGTTTGCCAATAAACAACCTCTTTTCGTTATCGATTGTTCGCGACGAGACGAAAGTGTCAAAAGCTCCACTGTCGATGTCAAACTTGAAATTGAAGCATCCCAAGGATTTCCTGCCAACACTCGAGCCTATTGTATCATCATCCATGATAACATCATCGAGCACCTCCCACTCAGTGAAATTATCAAGAAGTGGAATTGAATGTCAGTTCGTCATTCAGTTTGAGTTCGACCAGCATCATGAGAGTAGCGTTCATAGACATTCAAGGGTTCATTATCGAGCATGAATTCCGCCCCAAGGAGATTGCTATCAAAATTGGAGTTCAATGTAGTAATTATCTACTACTTCCATACAAATCCTTCTCTTCTCTCAGCAAAGAAGACCGAACCGGCGCTTGTTTCTTGGAAAAGAACATTCATGGGTTGAGGTATTCTAACGGATTTGTGGCATACAATTTACTCAATGATATCCTTCAGGATAAGCTGAGTGACATCGATATCATCTATGTGCGAGGTCATCAAAAAAAGGAGTTCCTGGACGATAAATTAGCAACATTCAATGTACATGCAAGAGTCGTGAATTTGGAGCAATATGACGATTCCTGGTACATCGTTCCAACTTTCGATAACAACAACACCATCACATCCTGTATGCATCACATTCGTCGAGAATCCTTCAATTGCAGCCTTCGCAACGTTGATATTTTATAGAAATGGTTCGATAATTTGATACCCAAATAGTGTTACTCGTTGAATTAATAAAAAAAATTGATATATTCACTAATGATTTTGGTTTTTTTCCCTCAATTCCCGATTCTGCACATCGAACAACAAATCATCAAAACGACAAATATCGAATCGACGAAACGTCATCTGTCAAACGTCATCTGTCGTACGTCATATGTCGTACGTCATATGTCGCTACGCCATTGCCAAAACGACGAAATGCAGATTACGGAGCACAATATCCGATTTTTTCAAACGTCCGACAACGTCGACATGCTAGCGCCAGCCGCGCTCTCTTCAACATCCAGCCTGCCATCTCGCCGCTTACCAAACTCCAAACTCGTACACAAATTCGTCTAGTGGCGTGGCGCTATGGTAGCGTTTTGGACTTGCAGTCCGGTGGCCGGGGTTCGATTCCTCGCCGCCCGCACAGCCTGACTTTTTTTTATTCATCATATTCCCATCCAATATTATTTGAATTTGCCGCCGCCAAGTTGCAGACCGCAGCCACAGCGACACTAGCGACACTAGCGACCCTAGGGAATATTTTTGGAACCCGTGTTTTAGAATTCTTCTAGCCCCTACTACTCGCTTATAAATCACATATACTTATGAAATATCATTAAATTTTTCAGAAAGTTCATGCGCCAGAGATCATGTACTCATACGCTACAGAACTCGGTTATATATCCTTATTAATACTCATATTTTGTCTATATTTCTTTATGAGACTTCATAAGGTATTTTTAGCAGGGATACCCTTCAATTTCGTCTTAGACGGTCACTGCAATCGTATTTGCTCCAACTGTATGCATGTCAGATGCTAGACTGTAGGGTTACAGTGTTAACATAGTCGAAGTCGAAGTTTCTTGTTCTGCAAGATGTGTGCGTTATACACGCTTGGGAGTAGTCTTATATGGTCAATGTGAACTTGTCTGCTTCAATATTGTCCATGTGGGGTAATAGGATAGAGAGATATGGTGTGCACAACGATGATGTCGATGTATCTTCATTCGCCTATTGTACCCGTTATAATTTCTTGAAAATTGTCTTATACGGTCACTGCAATCGTTCCTGCATCAACTGTATGCATGTCAGATGCTGGACTGCAGAGTTACAGTGTGAACGAAGTCAAAGTCGGAGTTTCTTGTTCTGCAAGCTGTGTGCGTTATAACCGCTTGGAAGTCGTCTTGCGATCTTGTCTGCTTCAACAGTGTCAATGTAAGATGATAGGATAGAGAGATATAGTGTGCACAACGATGAAGTCGATGTATCTTCATTTGCATATTGTACTCGTTATAAACCCTTCAAAGTCATCTCATGAGGTCACTGCAATCCTATCTGCTTCAACTGTATGCATGTCAGATGCTAGACTGCAGAGTAACAGTGTAAACATAGTCGGAGTCGAAGATTCTTGTTCTGCAAATCGTGTGCGTTATGCTTGCTTGGGAGTCGTCTCATTTAGTCAATGCGAACTTGTCTGCTTCAATAGTGTCCATGTTAGATGAAAGGATAGAGAGGTATAGTGTGTACGACGATAAAGTCGATGTATCCCCATTTGCCTGTTGTACTCGTTATTACCCTTCAAAGTCGTCTCATACGGTCACTGCCATCGTATCTGCTCCAACTTTATGCATGTCAGATGCTGGACTGCAGAGTAACAGTGTGAACATAGTCGAAGTCGAAGTTTCCTGTACTGCAAGTTGTGTGCGTTATACTCGCTCAGAAGTCGTCTCATATGAGCATTGCGAGCTCGTCTGCTTCAATAGTATCCATGTGAGATGATATGATAGAGAGAAGGAATGTGCACTCCGATGAAGTCGATGTATCTTCATCTGCCTATTGTTCTTTCTATATTCGCTTCAAAGTCACCTTATATGGTCACTGCCATCATATCAGCTTCAACTGTATGCATGTCAGATGCTAGACTGCAGACTTCCTGTGTAAACATAGTCGTAGTCGAAGTTTTTTGCTCTGCATGTTGTGTGCGTTATACCCTCTCGGAAGTCATATTATATGGTCATTGTTAACTTGTCTGCTTCAATAGTGACCATGTAAGATGATAGGATAGAGAGATATAGTGTGCACAACGATGAAGTCGATGTATCTTCATTCACCTATTGGACCCGTTATATACCCTTCAAAGTCGTCTTATACAGACACTGCAATCGTATCTGCTCCAACTGTATGCATGTCAGATGCTAGACTGCAGAGTTACAGTGTAAACATAGTCGAAGTCGAGGTTTCTTGTTCTGCAAATCGTGTGCGTTATACCCGCTTGGGAGTCGTCTCATATGGTCAATGAAAACTTTTCGGCTCCAATAGTTGTGTTCATGTGAGGTGATAGCATAGAGATATATATTGTGTACGACGATGAAGTCGATGTATCCCCATGTGCCTATTGTACTCGTTATATACCCTTCAAAGTCGATTCATACGGTCACTGCCATCGTATCTGCTTCAACTGTATGCATGTCAGATGCTTGACTGCAAAGTTACAGTGTAAACATTGTCAAAGTCGGAGTTTCTTGTTCTGCAAGCTTTGTGCGTTATTCCCGCTTGAAAGTCGTCTCATTCGGTCAATGCAAACTTGTCTCCTTCAATAGTGTCAATGTAAGATAATAGGATAGAGAGATATAGTGTGCACAACGAATAAGTCGATGTTTCTCTATTCGCATATTGAACTCATTATATACCCTTCAAAATCATCTCATACGGTCACTGCAATCCTATCTGCTTCAACTGTATGCATGTCAAATGCTAGACTGCAGAGTAACAGTGTAAACATAGTCGGAGTCGAAGTTTCTTGTTCTGCGAATCGTGTGCGTTATGCCCGCTTGGGAGTTGTCTTATATGGTCAATGCGAACTTGTCTGCTTCGAAAGTGTCCATGTGAGATGATAGGATAGAGATATATAGTGTGTACGACGATGGAGTAGTTGTATTCCCATTTGCCTATTGTACTCGTTATATACCCTTCAAAGTCGTCTTATACGGTCACTGCCATCGTATCTGCTTCAACTGTATGCATGTCAGATGCTGGGCTGCAGAGTTACAGTATGAACATAGTCAAAGTCGGAGTTTCTTGTTTTGCAAGCTGTGTGAGTAATAGTCGCTTGAGAGTCGTCTTATGTGGTCAATGCGAACTTGTCTGCTTCAATAGTGTCAATGTAAGATGATAGAATAGAGAGATATAGTGTGCACAACGATGAGGTCGATGTATCTTCATTTGCCTATTGTACTCGTTATATACCCTTCAAAGTAGTCTGATATAGTCACTTTAGTCGTATCTGCTTCAACTGTATGCATGTCAGATGTTATACTGCAGAGTTACAGTGTAAACATAATCAAAGTCGAGGTTTCTTGTTCTGCAAAATGTGTGCGTTAAACCTGCTTGGGAGTCGTCTTATATGGTCATTGCGAACTTGTGTCCATGTAAGATGATTTGATAGAGAGATATGGTGTGCACAACGATGAAGTCGATGTATCTTCATTCGTTTATTGTACTCGTTATATACCCTCCAATGTCGTCTCATACGGTCACTGCAATCGTATATGCTTCAACTGTATGCATGTCAGATTCTAGACTGTAGGGTTACAGTGTTAACATAGTCGTAGTCGAAGTTTTTTGTTCTGCAAGATGTGTGCGTTATACCCGCTTGGGAGTAGTCTCCCAGATAGCACACACTCGCCTAAGGTCATCCTCAATGTGTCGCCAAACGCCTGCAGAGGACGTTCTATTTTCTACAACCTAAGAATATCATCAGGCGTAAATTTAGCGCTGTAATTGTCCTAAATGAGTTCTTTCAGTGACAGCCTGAGGATGTAAAGAATTTCGTGCCTACGGACGTCTTCAGATGACATTCCATGAAATAACGTGTCATCGAAGACAAAAGGAAGAAAAAGAAGAACTAGAATTGAGGTTATGTCTCATGATAGTCATGATTTGTTCAAGATACATCATAATATAATAATGATTATATCAAAATTATTAGAGTATTCATTGAATACCTTCATCAAATTTCTATTTCACAAAATGATTGCGAGAAGAACTTATTGCACAAAATTGAAAGATAACAATAACAAAAGGATGATAATCTCTGTTGAGTGTTGATGACATTTCTCTCAGGTAGCAAGAAACAATGGTGAGTAAATACTGAATAGAATCATTGATAGTACCGGACATGAAATATTGATACATTCATATACATTATTTATTGTGTCAGGAGGTTATTGAGAACACAAACTTGATGATATCATCATAGCAAACATGTTTCATTCCAAGATTCTTCGGAATCTATAAAATATTGTATGGAAGCTTGAACTTTCAGTATGAATTCAATAAAGGTAGGTACCTACCTGAATCAAATCATTGATATAGTAGGTACTGGACATGAAATGTTAATAGGTTAATTATTTGTTTCAGATGAAGTTATTGAGAACACAAGATTGATGATGTCATCAGAGCAGAGATGTTTCATTCCGATATATTTTGGCTTCTTCGAAATCTATGTGAGATTGCATATGCATGTTTGCACTTTCAGTATATTCAATAAAGGTAGGTACCTAAATCAAATCATTGATAAAGTAGGGACTGGAACATGAAATATTAATGGGTACATTATTTGTTTCAGGAGGTTATTGATAACACAAAATGATGATATCATCAGAGCAGAGATATTTTATTCCAAGATATTTTGGCTTCCTTGGAAATTATGAAGGATGGTACATATGCAGACTTGAACTTTCAGTAGATTCAATAATGGTTGGTACCTATAACTACATAAATCATATCATTGATAGTAAGTACTGGACATGAAATATTAATACATTGTTTGTTTCAGAAGGTTATGCAAAACACAAACCTGATGATATTTTCATTCCAAGATAGTTTTGCTTCTTCAGAATCTATAAAATATTGCATGAAGGTTTCAACTTCCAGTTGATTATTCTGCATCAGGAATGTCCAGAGTTCAGAAATCAAAAACAACATGGAGAAATATAACTACTATCAATAGGCAATAACTTCTAGTAGTGCTCAACAAGAAGCTGAAATACATTTCTTTGGAAAGGAAATTGAAATTTTTCAGAATAAGTTATAAATAATAGAATGTAAGTTTTCCGTTTGGTTTTTCATTTGAACCTATTATAAATAGAGGAAAATTTTGCAAATATCATGAGATCCATATTATTATGAAGAAATTATCATTTGCATAATACAAGGTGAGTCAATAGTGTGTTATCCTTGTATATTAGCCAAACCATCAGATAAATAGAGAAAATTCAAGTACAACAGTAATAGGGTTTCATGAGAACTTTCACATTAAATTGTTTTCATATATATCTGTAGGATGTTCGAATTCCAAGATATATTGACTGATGATTGTTTTTTCCAAATGGGACACCCTGTATACTATTGCATTTTTAGGTTCTCCCTGAAGAGCTGATTCCATCAATGTATCACACTTGGGGTCTAGCGGGAATGATTACAGAGATATAGGGTGTTCAAGAACAAGATTTTTCAATTTTAGGATTTTTTTTGTGGAAACTATTCATTATTGGTCAAAACGGCTCACATTTCCTTATAAACTTTCGATTTACTATCTACTGACATTCAATCGGAACAAATAGAGGGTGGGTTAAAACATTCAGAATACTGATCAGCTTATTGTATCTGTACCAAATAAATATCAGTAGATAGCTAATCAAAAGTTATGACAGGATCATGTGAGCCGTTTTGACCATTAATGAATAGTTTCGACACAAAAAATCCTATATTTGAAGAATCTCAATTGTCAACACCCTTTATCTTTGTAATAATTCCCACTAGACACCAAGTGTGATGCATTGATGGAATCAACTCTTCATGGAAAACTCAAAAATGCAATAATATACAAGGTGTTCCATTGAAAAAAACCAATCATCAACCGATATCTTGGAATTCGAACACCCTATAGATATGAAAACAACTTTAGGTGATTGTTCTTATGAAACCCTCTATTACTGATGTTGTACTTGAATTTTCATTTTATATATCTGACGGTTTGGCTAATATCGGAGGAGAACACACTATATAGTGACTCATTCTGTATACGAATAATATTCTCCCATAAATCTTGAACCTCCTTGAAACATCATCAAAAACCGCCTCAAGTTGTTAGCATGATGTCCTGAGGTTGTCTCAAAAGATTTTATAGGGATGTTCTGAGACGTTATAAGTATGTAGAGAATGGTAACAGGAGGACGTCTTGAGAATGTCCTCAGGCTCGCTCTCGACGTCCTGAGGACATGTTTGTGAACGCCTCAGAAGGGCCTCAAAAGGAATTTGTGCTATCTGGGCTTGTATGGTCAATGTGAACTTGTCTGCTTCAATATTGTCCATGTGGGGTGATAGGAAAGAGAGGTATGGTGTGCACAACGATGATGTCGATGTATCTTCATTTGCCTGTTTGACTAGTTATATACCCTTCAAAGTCGTCTCATACGGTCACTGCAATCGTATCTGCTTCAACTGTATGCATGTCAGATGCTAGACTGCAGAGTTACAGTGTGAACATAGTCGAAGTCGAAGTTTCTTGCTCTGCATGTTGTGTGCGTTAATATCGTTTCATACGGTCACTGCAATCGTATATGCTTCAACTGTATGTATGTCAGATGTTAGAGTGTAGGGTTACAGTGTAAACATAGTCGAAGTCGAAGTTTCTTGTTCTGCAAATCGTGTGCGTTATACCTGCTTTGAAGTCGTCTCATATGGTCAATGCAAACTAGTCTGCTTCAATAGTGTCAATGTTAAATGATAAGATAGAGAGATATAGTGTGCACATCGATAAAGTCGATGTATCTCCATTTGCCCATTGTACTCGTTATAAACCCTTCAAAGTCGTCTTATACGGTCACTGCAATCGTATTTGCTTCAACTGTATGCATGTCAGATGCTAGACTGTAGAGTTACAGTGTAAACATTGTCAAAGTCGGAGTTTTTGTTCTGCAAGCTTTGTGCGTTATTCCCGCTTGGAAGTCGTCTTATATGGTCAATGCAAACTCGTCTCTTTCGATAGTGTCAATGTAAGATGATAGGATAGAGAGATATAGTGTGCACAACGATGAAGTCGATGTATCTTCATTTGCCTATTGTACTCGTTATATACCCTTCGAAGTCATCTTATACGGTCACTGCAATCGTATCTGCTTCAACTGTATGCATGTCAGATGCCAGACTGCAGAGTCACATTGTAAACATAGTCGAAGTCGAAGTTCCTCGTTCTGCAAACAGTATGCGTTATACCCGCTTGGGAGTCGTCCAATATGGTCGATGTGACCTTGTCTGCTTCAATATTGTCCATGTGATATGATAGGATTGGAAGATATAGTGTGCACAACGATGAAGTCGATATATGACCATTTGCCTGTTGTACTCGCTATATACCCTTCAAAGTCGTCTTATATGGTCACTGTTGTCGTATATGCTTCAATCTGTATGCATCTGTATGCATGTCCGATGTAATACTGCAGAGTTACGGTGTAAACATAGTCAGAGTCGAGGTTTCTTGTTCTGCAAGCTGTGTGCAATACACCTGCTTGGAATTCGTCCCATATGGTCATTGCGAACTTGTATGCTCCGCTAGTGTCCATGTAAGATGAATCGATAGAGAGATATAGTGTGCACAACGATGAAGTCGATGTATCTCCATTTGCCTATTGTACCCGTTATAAACCCTTCAAAGTCGTCTCATAGGGTCACTGCCATCGTATCTGCTCCAACTGTATGCATGTCAGATGCTAGCTTGCAGAGTAACAGTGTAAACATAGTCGAAGTCAAAGTTTCTTGTTCCGCAAATCGTGTGCGTTATGCCCGCTTGGAAGTCGTCTTATATGGTCAATGAGAACTTGTCTGCTTCAATAGTGTTTATGTGAGGTGATAGGATAGAGATATATAGTGTGTACGACGATGGAGTCGATGTATCCCCATGTGCCTATTGTACTCGTTATATACCCTTCAAAGTCGATTCATACGGTCACTGCCATCGTATCTGCTTCAACTGTATGCATGTCAGATGCTTGACTGCAAAGTTACAGTGTAAACATTGTCAAAGTCGGAGTTTCTTGTTCTGCAAGCTTTGTGCGTTATTCCCGCTTGAAAGTCGTCTCATATGGTCAATGCAAACTTGTCTCCTTCAATAGTGTCAATGTAAGATAATAGGATAGAGAGATATAGTGTGCACAACGAATAAGTCGATGTTTCTCTATTTGCATATTGAACTCATTATATACCCTTAAAATCATCTCATACGGTCACTGCAATCCTATCTGCTTCAAATGTATGCATGTCAGATGCTAGACTGCAGAGTAACAGTGTAAACATAGTCGGAGTCGAAGTTTCTTGTTCTGCGAATCGTGTGCGTTATGCCCGCTTGGGAGTTGTCTTATATGGTCAATGCGAACTTGTCTGCTTCGAAAGTGTCCATGTGAGATGATAGGATAAAGATATATAGTGTGTACGACGATGGAGTCGTTGTATCCCCATTTGCCTATTGTACTCGTTATATACCCTTCACAGTCGTCTCATACGGTCACTGCCATCGTATCTGCTTCAACTGTATGCATGTCAGATGCTGGACTGCAGAGTTACAGTATGAACATAGTCAAAGTCGGAGTTTCTTGTTTTGCAAGCTGTGTGAGTTATAGTCGCTTGAGAGTCGTCTTATGTGGTCAATGCGAACCTGTCTGCTTCAATAGTGTCAATGTAAGATGATAGGATAGAGAGATATAGTGTGCACAACGATGAGGTCGATGTATCTTCATTTGCCTATTGTACTCGTTATATACCCTTCAAAGTAATCTGATATGGTCACTGTAGTCGTATCTGCTTCAACTGTATGCATGTCAGATGTTATACTGCAGAGTTACAGTGTAAACATAGTCGAAGTCGAGGTTTTTTGTTCTGCAAGCTGTGTGCGTTAAACCTGCTTGGAAGTCGTCTTATATGGTCATTGCGAACTTGTCTGCGTCAATAGTGTCCATGTGAGATGATTTGATAGAGAGATATAGTGTGCACAACGATGAAGTCGATGTATCTTCATTCGTTTATTGTACTCGTTATATACACTCCAATGTCGTCTCATACGGTCACTGCAATCGTATATGCTTCAACTGTATGCATGTCAGATTCTAGACTGTAGGGTTACAGTGTTAACATAGTCGTAGTCGAAGTTTTTTGTTCTGCAAGATGTGTGCGTTATACCCGCTTGGGAGTAGTCTTATATGGTCAATCTGAACTTGTCTGCTTCAATATTGTCCATGTGGGTATCTTCATTTGCCTGTTGTACTCGTTATATACCCTTCAAAGTCGTCTCATACGGTCACTGCAATCGTATCTGCTTCAACTGTATGCATGTCAGATGCTAGAACGCAGAGTTACAGTGTGAACATAGTCGAAGTCGAAGTTTCCTGTACTGCAAGTTGTGTGCGTTATACTCGCTCAGAAGTCGTCTCATATGAGCATTGCGAGCTCGTCTGCTTCAATAGTATCCATGTGAGATGATATGATAGAGAGAAAGAATGTGCACTCTAATGAAGTCGATGTATCTTCATCTGCCTATTGTACTTTCTATATTCGCTTCGAAGTCATCTTATATGGTCACTGCCATCATATCAGCTTCAACTGTATGCATGTCAGATGCTAGACTGCAGAATTCCTGTGTAAACATAGTCGTAGTCGAAGTTTCTTGCTCTGCATGTTGTGTGCGTTATACCCTCTCGGAAGTCATCTTATATGGTCATTGTTGACTTGTCTGCTTCAATAGTGACCATGTAAGATGATAGGATAGAGAGATATAGTGTGCACAACGATGAAGTCGATGTATCTTCATTCGCCTATTGGACCCGTTATATACCCTTCAAAGTCGTCTTATACTGACACTGCAATCGTATCTGCTTCAACTGTTTGCATGTCAGATGTCAGACTGCAGAGTTACAGTGTAAACATAGTCGAAGTCGAAGTTTCTTGTTCCGCAGATCGTGTGCGTTATACCCGCTTGGAAGTCGTCTCATATGATCAATGCAAACTTCTCGGCTTCAGTGTTCATGTGAGGTGATAGCATAGAGATATATAGTGTGTACGACGATGAAGTCGATGTATCCCCATTTGCCAATGGAACTCGTTATATACCCTTCAGAGTCCTCTTATATGGTCACTGCCATCGTATCTGCTTCAACTGTATGCATGTCAGATGCTGAACTGCAGAGTTACAGTGTAAACGAAGTCAAAGTTGGAGTTTCTTGTTCTGCAAGCTGTGTGCGTTATAACCACTTGGAAGTCGTCTCATATGGTCAATGCGAACTAGTCTGCTTCAATTGTGTCAATGTAAAATGATAAGATAGAGAGATATAGTGTGCACAACGATGGAGTCGATGTATCTCCATTTGCCCATTATACTCGTTATTTACCCTTCAATGTCGTCTTATACGGTCACTGTCTTATATGCTCCAACTGTATGCATGTCAGATGCTAGACTGTAGGGTTACAGTGTTAACATATTCGAAGTCGAACTTTCTTGTTCTGCGAGCTGTGTGCGTTATAACCGCTTGGAAGTAGTCTTATATGGTCAATGTGAACTCGTCTGCTTCGATATTGTCCATGAGGGGTGATAGGATAGAGAGATATAGTGTGCACAACGATGATGTCGATGTATTTCCATTCGCCTATTTCACCCGTTATGATCGTGAATCGTTTCTGCATCAACTGTATGCATGTCAGATGCTCGACTGCAGAGTTACAGTGTAAACGGAGTCAAAGTCAGAGTTTTTTGTTCTGCAAGCTGTGTGCGTTATAACCGCTTGGGAGTCGTCTTATATGGTCAATGCGAACTTGTCGGCTTTAATAGTGTCAATGTTAGATGATTGTATAGAGAGATATAGTGTGCACAACGATGAAGTCGATGTATCTTCATTTTCATATTGTACTCGTTTTATACCCTTCAAAGTCGTCTCATACGGTCACTGCAATCCTATCTGCTTCAACTGTATGCATGTCGGATGCTAGACTGCAGAGTTACAGTGTGAACATTGTCAAATTCGGAGTTTCTTGTTCTGCAAGCTTTGTGCGTTATTTCCGCTTGGAAGTCGTCTTATATGGTCAATGCAAACTTGTCTGCTTCAATAGTGTCTATGTGAGATTAAAGGATAGAGATATATAGTGTGTACGACGATGAAGTCGATGTATCCCCATTCGCCTGTTGTACTCGTTATATACCCTTCAAAGTCGTCTCATACGGTCACTTCCATCGTATCTGCTTCAACTGTATGCATGTCAGATGCTGTACTGCAGAGTAACAGTGTAAACATAGTCGACGTCCAATTTTCTTGTTCTGCGAGCTGTGTGCGTTATACCTGCCTGGAAGTCGTCTCGCATGGTCATTGCGAACTTCTCTGCTTCAATAGTGTCCATGTGACATGATTGGATAAAGAGATATAGTGTGCACAATTATGAGGTCGATGTATCTTCATTTGCCTGTTGTACTCGTCAAATACTTTCCGAAGTCATCTTATACGGTCACTGCAATCGTATCTGTTTCAACTGTATGCATGTCAGATGCTAGACTGCAGATTCACAATGTGAACACAGTCGAAGTTCCTTGTTCTGCAGATCGTGTGCGTTATGCCCGCTTGGAAGTCGTCTTATATGGTCAATGCGAACTTGTCTGCTTCAATAGTGTTCATGTGAGGTGATAGGATAGAGATATATTGTGTGAACGACAATGGAGACGATGTATCCCCATGTGCCTATCGTACTCGTTATATACCCTTCAAAGTCATCTTATACTGCTTCAACTGTCAGATGCTAGACTGCAGAGTTACAATGTGAACATTGTCGAAGTCGGAGTTTCTTGTTCTGCAAGCTGTGTGCGTTTTTCCTGCTTGGAAGTCGTCTAATATGGTCAATGCAAACTTGTCTTCTTCAATAGTGTCAATGTAAGATGATAGGATAGAGAGATATAGTGTGCACAACGATGGAGTCGATGTATCTTAATTTGCCTATTGTACATGTTATATACCCTTCGAAGTTATCTTATACGGTTACTGCAATCATATCTGCTTCAACTGTATGCATGTCAGATGCTAGACTGCAGAGTTACAATGTGAACATTGTCAAAGTCGGAGTTCCTTGTTCTGCAAGCTGTGTGCGTTAGTCCCGTTTGGAAGTCGTCTTATATGGTCAATGCGAACTTGTCTCCTTCAATAGTGTCAATGTAAGATGATAGGATAGAGAGATATAGTGTGCACAACGATGAAGTCGATGTTTCTTCATTCGCCTATTGTACTTGTTATATACCCTTCGAAGTCATCTCATACAGTCACTGCAATGGTATTTGCTTCAACTGTATGCATTTCAGATGCCAGACTGCAGAGTTACAATGTGAACATAGTCGAAGTCGAAGATCCTTGTTCTGCGAATCGTGTACGTAATGCCCGCTTGGGAGTCGTCTCATATGGTCAATGAGAACTTGTCTGCTTCAATAGTGTTCATTTGAGGTGATAGGATAGAGATATATAGTGTGTACGACGATGGAGTCGATGTGTCCCCATGTGCCAATTGTACTCGTTATATACCCTTCAAAGTCGTTTCATACGGTCACTGCCATCGTATCTGCTTCAACTGTATGCATGACAGATGCTTGACTGCAGAGTTACAGTGTAAACATTATCAAAGTCGGAGTTTCTTGTTCTGCAAGCTCTGTGCGTTATTTCCGCTTTGAAGTCGTCTTATATGGTCAATGCAAACTTGTCTCCTTCAATAGTGTCAATGTTAGATGATAGGATAGAGAGATATAGTGTGCACAACGATGAAGTCGATGTATCTTCATTTGCATATTGTACTCGTTATATACCCTTCATAGTCATCTCATATGGTCACTGCAATCGAATCTGCTTCAACTGTATGCATGTCATATGCCAGACTGCAGAGTAACAATGTAAACATAGTAGAAGTGGAAGTTTCTTGTTCTGCAAACTGTATGCGTTATACCCGCTTGAAAGTCGTCTTATATGGTCGATGCGAACTTGTCTGCTTCAATAGTGTCCATGTGAGATGATAGGATAGAGATATATAGTGCGTACGATGATGGGGTCGTTGTATCCCCATTTGCCTATTGTACTCGTTATATACCCTTCAGAGTCGTCTCATACGGTAACTGCCATTGCATCTGCTCCAACTGTATGCATGTCAGATGCTGGACTGCAGAGTTACAATGTGAACATAGTCGAAGTCGAAGTTTCTTGTTCTGCAAACTGTATGCGTTATACCCGCTTGGAAGTCGTCTCATATGGTCAATGCAAAACTTGTCTGCTTCAATAGTGTCCATGTGAGATGATAGGATAGAGATATATAGTGTGTACGACGATGGAGTCGTCGAATCCTTATTAGCCTATTGTACCCGTTATATTCCCTTCGAAGTCGTCTCGTATGGTCACTGCCATCGTATCTGCTTCAACTGTATGCATGTCAGATGCTGGACTGCAGAGTTACAGTGTAAACATAGTCATAGTCGGGGTTTCATGTTCTGCAAGCTGTGTGAGTTATACCTGCTTGGGAGTCGTCTCATATGGTCAATGCGAACTTGTCTGCTTCAATAGTGTCAATGTAAGATGATGGGATTGAGAGATATAGTGTGCACAACGATGAAGTCGATGTATCTTCATTCGCCAATTGTACTCGTTATACCCTCCAAAGTCGTCTTATACGGTCACTGCAATCGTATCTGCTTCACTTGTATGCATGTCAGATGCTAGCTTGCAGAGTAACAGTGTAAACATAGTCGAAGTCAAAGTTTCTTGTTCTGCAAATCGTGTGCATTATGCCCGCTTGGAAGTCGTCTTATATGGTAAATGAGAACTTGTCTGCTTCAATATTGTTCATGTGTGGTGATAGGATAGAGATATTCAGTGTGTACGACGATGGAGTCGATGTATCTTCATGTGCCTATTGTACTCGTTATATACCCTTCAAAGTCGTCTCATAGGGTCACTGCCATCGTATCTGCTTCAACTGTATGCATGTCAGATGCTAGACTGCAGAGTTACAGTGTGAACATAGTTGTAGTCGAAGTTTCTTTTTTTGCAAATCGTGTGCGTTATACTCGCTTGGAAGTCGTCTCATATGGTCAATGCAAACATGTCGGCTTCGATAGTGTTCATGTGAGGTGATAGGATAGAGATATATAGTGTGTACGACGATGAAGTCGATGTATCCCCATTTGCCTATTGTATTCATTTTATACCCTTCAATGTCGTCTCATACGGTCACTGCAATCGTATATGCTTCAACTGTATGCATGTCAGATGCTAGTCTGTAGAGCTACAATGTAAACATAGTCGAAGTCGAAGTTTCTTGTTCTGCAAATCGTGTTTGTTTTACCCGCTTGGAAGTCGTCTTATATGGTCAATGGCAACTAGTCTGCTCCAATGCGATGTATCTCCATTTGCCCATTGTACCCGTTATATACCCTTCAATATCATGTATCCATATGAGATGATATGATAGAGAGAAAGAAAGTGCACTCCGATGGAGTCGATGTATCTTCATCTGCCTATTGTACTTTCTATATTCGCTTCAAATCTTATATGGTTACTGCCATCATATCAGCTTCAACTGTATGCATGTCAGATGCGAGACTGCAGACTTCCTGTGTAAACATAGTCGTAGTCGGAGTTTTTTGTTCTGCAAATCGTGTGCGATATACTCGCTTGGAAGTCGTCTCAAATGGTCAATGCAAACTTGTCGGCTTCGAAAGTAACCATGCGAGGTGATAGGATAGAAATATATAGTGTGTACGACGATGAAGTCGATGTGTCCCCATGTGCCAATTGTACTCGTTATATACCCTTCAAAGTCGTTTCATATGGTCACTGCCATCGTATCTGCTTCAACTGTATGCATGTCAGATGCTGAACTGCAGAGTTACAGTGTAAACGAAGTCAAAGTTGGAGTTTCTTGTTCTGCAAGCTGTGTGCGTTATAACCACTTGGAAGTCGTCTCATATGGTCAATGCGAACTAGTCTGCTTCAATTGTGTCAATGTAAAATGATAAGATAGAGAGATATAGTGTGCACAACGATGGAGTCGATGTATCTCCATTTGCCCATTATACTCGTTATTTACCCTTCAATGTCGTCTTATACGGTCACTGTCTTATATGCTCCAACTGTATGCATGTCAGATGCTAGACTGTAGGGTTACAGTGTTAACATATTCGAAGTCGAACTTTCTTGTTCTGCGAGCTGTGTGCGTTATAACCGCTTGGAAGTAGTCTTATATGGTCAATGTGAACTCGTCTGCTTCGATATTGTCCATGAGGGGTGATAGGATAGAGAGATATAGTGTGCACAACGATGATGTCGATGTATTTCCATTCGCCTATTTCACCCGTTATGATCGTGAATCGTTTCTGCATCAACTGTATGCATGTCAGATGCTCGACTGCAGAGTTACAGTGTAAACGGAGTCAAAGTCAGAGTTTTTTGTTCTGCAAGCTGTGTGCGTTATAACCGCTTGGGAGTCGTCTTATATGGTCAATGCGAACTTGTCGGCTTTAATAGTGTCAATGTTAGATGATTGTATAGAGAGATATAGTGTGCACAACGATGAAGTCGATGTATCTTCATTTTCATATTGTACTCGTTTTATACCCTTCAAAGTCGTCTCATACGGTCACTGCAATCCTATCTGCTTCAACTGTATGCATGTCGGATGCTAGACTGCAGAGTTACAGTGTGAACATTGTCAAATTCGGAGTTTCTTGTTCTGCAAGCTTTGTGCGTTATTTCCGCTTGGAAGTCGTCTTATATGGTCAATGCAAACTTGTCTGCTTCAATAGTGTCTATGTGAGATTAAAGGATAGAGATATATAGTGTGTACGACGATGAAGTCGATGTATCCCCATTCGCCTGTTGTACTCGTTATATACCCTTCAAAGTCGTCTCATACGGTCACTTCCATCGTATCTGCTTCAACTGTATGCATGTCAGATGCTGTACTGCAGAGTAACAGTGTAAACATAGTCGACGTCCAATTTTCTTGTTCTGCGAGCTGTGTGCGTTATACCTGCCTGGAAGTCGTCTCGCATGGTCATTGCGAACTTCTCTGCTTCAATAGTGTCCATGTGACATGATTGGATAAAGAGATATAGTGTGCACAATTATGAGGTCGATGTATCTTCATTTGCCTGTTGTACTCGTCAAATACTTTCCGAAGTCATCTTATACGGTCACTGCAATCGTATCTGTTTCAACTGTATGCATGTCAGATGCTAGACTGCAGATTCACAATGTGAACACAGTCGAAGTTCCTTGTTCTGCAGATCGTGTGCGTTATGCCCGCTTGGAAGTCGTCTTATATGGTCAATGCGAACTTGTCTGCTTCAATAGTGTTCATGTGAGGTGATAGGATAGAGATATATTGTGTGAACGACAATGGAGACGATGTATCCCCATGTGCCTATCGTACTCGTTATATACCCTTCAAAGTCATCTTATACTGCTTCAACTGTCAGATGCTAGACTGCAGAGTTACAATGTGAACATTGTCGAAGTCGGAGTTTCTTGTTCTGCAAGCTGTGTGCGTTTTTCCTGCTTGGAAGTCGTCTAATATGGTCAATGCAAACTTGTCTTCTTCAATAGTGTCAATGTAAGATGATAGGATAGAGAGATATAGTGTGCACAACGATGGAGTCGATGTATCTTAATTTGCCTATTGTACATGTTATATACCCTTCGAAGTTATCTTATACGGTTACTGCAATCATATCTGCTTCAACTGTATGCATGTCAGATGCTAGACTGCAGAGTTACAATGTGAACATTGTCAAAGTCGGAGTTCCTTGTTCTGCAAGCTGTGTGCGTTAGTCCCGTTTGGAAGTCGTCTTATATGGTCAATGCGAACTTGTCTCCTTCAATAGTGTCAATGTAAGATGATAGGATAGAGAGATATAGTGTGCACAACGATGAAGTCGATGTTTCTTCATTCGCCTATTGTACTTGTTATATACCCTTCGAAGTCATCTCATACAGTCACTGCAATGGTATTTGCTTCAACTGTATGCATTTCAGATGCCAGACTGCAGAGTTACAATGTGAACATAGTCGAAGTCGAAGATCCTTGTTCTGCGAATCGTGTACGTAATGCCCGCTTGGGAGTCGTCTCATATGGTCAATGAGAACTTGTCTGCTTCAATAGTGTTCATTTGAGGTGATAGGATAGAGATATATAGTGTGTACGACGATGGAGTCGATGTGTCCCCATGTGCCAATTGTACTCGTTATATACCCTTCAAAGTCGTTTCATACGGTCACTGCCATCGTATCTGCTTCAACTGTATGCATGACAGATGCTTGACTGCAGAGTTACAGTGTAAACATTATCAAAGTCGGAGTTTCTTGTTCTGCAAGCTCTGTGCGTTATTTCCGCTTTGAAGTCGTCTTATATGGTCAATGCAAACTTGTCTCCTTCAATAGTGTCAATGTTAGATGATAGGATAGAGAGATATAGTGTGCACAACGATGAAGTCGATGTATCTTCATTTGCATATTGTACTCGTTATATACCCTTCATAGTCATCTCATATGGTCACTGCAATCGAATCTGCTTCAACTGTATGCATGTCATATGCCAGACTGCAGAGTAACAATGTAAACATAGTAGAAGTGGAAGTTTCTTGTTCTGCAAACTGTATGCGTTATACCCGCTTGAAAGTCGTCTTATATGGTCGATGCGAACTTGTCTGCTTCAATAGTGTCCATGTGAGATGATAGGATAGAGATATATAGTGCGTACGATGATGGGGTCGTTGTATCCCCATTTGCCTATTGTACTCGTTATATACCCTTCAGAGTCGTCTCATACGGTAACTGCCATTGCATCTGCTCCAACTGTATGCATGTCAGATGCTGGACTGCAGAGTTACAATGTGAACATAGTCGAAGTCGAAGTTTCTTGTTCTGCAAACTGTATGCGTTATACCCGCTTGGAAGTCGTCTCATATGGTCAATGCAAAACTTGTCTGCTTCAATAGTGTCCATGTGAGATGATAGGATAGAGATATATAGTGTGTACGACGATGGAGTCGTCGAATCCTTATTAGCCTATTGTACCCGTTATATTCCCTTCGAAGTCGTCTCGTATGGTCACTGCCATCGTATCTGCTTCAACTGTATGCATGTCAGATGCTGGACTGCAGAGTTACAGTGTAAACATAGTCATAGTCGGGGTTTCATGTTCTGCAAGCTGTGTGAGTTATACCTGCTTGGGAGTCGTCTCATATGGTCAATGCGAACTTGTCTGCTTCAATAGTGTCAATGTAAGATGATGGGATTGAGAGATATAGTGTGCACAACGATGAAGTCGATGTATCTTCATTCGCCAATTGTACTCGTTATACCCTCCAAAGTCGTCTTATACGGTCACTGCAATCGTATCTGCTTCACTTGTATGCATGTCAGATGCTAGCTTGCAGAGTAACAGTGTAAACATAGTCGAAGTCAAAGTTTCTTGTTCTGCAAATCGTGTGCATTATGCCCGCTTGGAAGTCGTCTTATATGGTAAATGAGAACTTGTCTGCTTCAATATTGTTCATGTGTGGTGATAGGATAGAGATATTCAGTGTGTACGACGATGGAGTCGATGTATCTTCATGTGCCTATTGTACTCGTTATATACCCTTCAAAGTCGTCTCATAGGGTCACTGCCATCGTATCTGCTTCAACTGTATGCATGTCAGATGCTAGACTGCAGAGTTACAGTGTGAACATAGTTGTAGTCGAAGTTTCTTTTTTTGCAAATCGTGTGCGTTATACTCGCTTGGAAGTCGTCTCATATGGTCAATGCAAACATGTCGGCTTCGATAGTGTTCATGTGAGGTGATAGGATAGAGATATATAGTGTGTACGACGATGAAGTCGATGTATCCCCATTTGCCTATTGTATTCATTTTATACCCTTCAATGTCGTCTCATACGGTCACTGCAATCGTATATGCTTCAACTGTATGCATGTCAGATGCTAGTCTGTAGAGCTACAATGTAAACATAGTCGAAGTCGAAGTTTCTTGTTCTGCAAATCGTGTTTGTTTTACCCGCTTGGAAGTCGTCTTATATGGTCAATGGCAACTAGTCTGCTCCAATGCGATGTATCTCCATTTGCCCATTGTACCCGTTATATACCCTTCAATATCATGTATCCATATGAGATGATATGATAGAGAGAAAGAAAGTGCACTCCGATGGAGTCGATGTATCTTCATCTGCCTATTGTACTTTCTATATTCGCTTCAAATCTTATATGGTTACTGCCATCATATCAGCTTCAACTGTATGCATGTCAGATGCGAGACTGCAGACTTCCTGTGTAAACATAGTCGTAGTCGGAGTTTTTTGTTCTGCAAATCGTGTGCGATATACTCGCTTGGAAGTCGTCTCAAATGGTCAATGCAAACTTGTCGGCTTCGAAAGTAACCATGCGAGGTGATAGGATAGAAATATATAGTGTGTACGACGATGAAGTCGATGTATCTCCATTTGCCTATTGAACTCGTTATATACCCTTCAATGTCGTCTCATAATGTCACTGCAATCGTATATGCTTCAACTGTATGCATGTCAGATGCTAGACTGCAGAGTTACAGTGTGAACATAGTTGTAGTCGAAGTTTCTTTTTTTGCAAATCGTGTGCGTTATACTCGCTTGGAAGTCGTCTCATATGGTCAATGCAAACATGTCGGCTTCGATAGTGTTCATGTGAGGTGATAGGATAGAGATATATAGTGTGTACGACGATGAAGTCGATGTATCCCCATTTGCCTATTGTATTCATTTTATACCCTTCAATGTCGTCTCATACGGTCACTGCAATCGTATATGCTTCAACTGTATGCATGTCAGATGCTAGTCTGTAGAGCTACAATGTAAACATAGTCGAAGTCGAAGTTTCTTGTTCTGCAAATCGTGTTTGTTTTACCCGCTTGGAAGTCGTCTTATATGGTCAATGGCAACTAGTCTGCTCCAATGCGATGTATCTCCATTTGCCCATTGTACCCGTTATATACCCTTCAATATCATGTATCCATATGAGATGATATGATAGAGAGAAAGAAAGTGCACTCCGATGGAGTCGATGTATCTTCATCTGCCTATTGTACTTTCTATATTCGCTTCAAAGTCATCTTATATGGTTACTGCCATCATATCAGCTTCAACTGTATGCATGTCAGATGCGAGACTGCAGACTTCCTGTGTAAACATAGTCGTAGTCGGAGTTTTTTGTTCTGCAAATCGTGTGCGATATACTCGCTTGGAAGTCGTCTCAAATGGTCAATGCAAACTTGTCGGCTTCGAAAGTAACCATGCGAGGTGATAGGATAGAAATATATAGTGTGTACGACGATGAAGTCGATGTATCCCCATTTGCCTATTGAACTCGTTATATACCCTTCAATGTCGTCTCATACGGTCACTGCAATCGTATATGCTTCAACTGTATGCATGTCAGATGCCAGACAGCAGAGTTACAATGTAAACATAGTCGAAGTCGAAGTTCCTTGTTCTGCAAACTGTATGCGTTATACCCGCTTGGGAGTCGTCCAATATGGTCGATGTGAACTTGTCTGCTTCTCTATATTCCATGTGATATGATAGGATTGGAAGATATAGTGTGCAAAACGATGAAGTCGATATATCACCATTTGCCTGTTGTACTCGCTATATACCCTTCAAGGTCTAAGTTTCTTGTTCTGCAAGTTGTGTGCGTTATCCTCGCTCAGAAGTTGTCTCATATGAGCATTGCGAGCTCGTCTACTCCAATAGTATCTATATGAGATGATATGATAGAGAGAAAGAAAGTGCACTCCGATGGAGTCGATGTATCTTCATCTGCCTATTGTACTCGTTATATACCCTTCAAAGTCGTCTCATAGGGTCACTGCCATCGTATCTGCTCCAACTGTATGCATGTCAGATGCCAGACTGCAGAGTTACAATGTGAACATAGTCGAAGTCGAAGATCCTTGTTCTGCGAATCGTGTACGTTATGCCCGCTTGGGAGTCGTCTTATATGGTCAATGAGAACTTGTCTGCTTCAATAGTGTTCATTTGAGGTGATAGGATAGAGATATATAGTGTGTACGACGATGGAGTCGATGTATCCCCATGTGCCTATTGTACTCGTTATATACCCTTCAAAGTCGTTTCATACGGTCACTGCCATCGTATCTGCTTCAACTGTATGCATGACAGATGCTTGACTGCAGAGTTACAGTGTAAACATTGTCAAAGTCGGAGTTTCTTGTTCTGCAAGCTCTGTGCGTTATTTCCGCTTGGAAGTCGTCTTATATGGTCAATGCAAACTTGTCTCCTTCAATAGTGTCAATGTTAGATGATAGGATAGAGAGATATAGTGTGCACAACGATGAAGTCGATGTATCTTCATTTGCCTATTGTACTCGTTATATACCCTTCATAGTCATCTCATATGGTCACTGCAATCGAATCTGCTTCAACTGTATGTATGTCATATGCCAGACTGCAGAGTAACAATGTAAACATAGTAGAAGTGGAAGTTTCTTGTTCTGCAAACTGTATGCGTTATACCCGCTTGAAAGTCGTCTTATATGGTCAATGCGAACTTGTCTGCTTCAATAGTGTCCATGTGAGATGATAGGATAGAGATATATAGTGCGTACGATGATGGGGTCGTTGTATCCCCATTTGCCTATTGTACTCGTTATATACCCTTCAGAGTCGTCTCATACGGTAACTGCCATTGCATCTGCTCCAACTGTATGCATGTCAGATGCTGGACTGCAGAGTTACAATGTGAACATAGTCGAAGTCGAAGTTTCTTGTTCTGCAAACTGTATGCGTTATACCCGCTTGGAAGTCGTCTCATATGGTCAATGCAAAACTTGTCTGCTTCAATAGTGTCCATGTGAGATGATAGGATAGAGATATATAGTGTGTACGACGATGGAGTCGTCGAATCCTTATTAGCCTATTGTACCCGTTATATTCCCTTCGAAGTCGTCTCGTACGGTCATTGCCATCGTATCTGCTTCAACTGTATGCATGTCAGATGCTGGACTGCAGAGTTACAGTGTAAACATAGTCATAGTCGGGGTTTCATGTTCTGCAAGCTGTGTGAGTTATACCTGCTTGGGAGTCGTCTCATATGGTCAATGCGAACTTGTCTGCTTCAATAGTGTCAATGTAAGATGATGGGATTGAGAGATATAGTGTGCACAACGATGAAGTCGATGTATCTTCATTCGCCTATTGTACTCGTTATATACCCTCCAAAGTCGTCTTATACGGTCACTGCAATCGTATCTGCTTCACTTGTATGCATGTCAGATGCTAGCTTGCAGAGTAACAGTGTAAACATAGTCGAAGTCAAAGTTTCTTGTTCTGCAAATCGTGTGCATTATGCCCGCTTGGAAGTCGTCTTATATGGTCAATGAGAACTTGTCTGCTTCAATATTGTTCATGTGTGGTGATAGGATAGAGATATTCAGTGTGTACGACGATGGAGTCGATGTATCTTCATGTGCCTATTGTACTCGTTATATACCCTTCAAAGTCGTCTCATAGGGTCACTGCCATCGTATCTGCTTCAACTGTATGCATGTCAGATGCTTGACTGCAGAGTTATAATGTAAACATTGTCAAAGTCGAAGTTTCTTGTTCTGCAAGCTTTGTGCGTTATTCCCGCTTGAAAGTCGTCTTATATGGTCAATGCAAACTCGTCTCCTTCAATAGTGTCAATGTAAGATGATGGGATAGAGAGATATAGTGTGCACAACGATGAAGTCGATGTATCTTCATTTACCTATTGTACTTGATATATACCCCTCGAAGTCATCTTATACGGTCACTGCAATCGTATGCTTCAACTGCAGAGTTACAATGTAAACATAGTCGAAGTAGAAGTTCCTTGTTCTGCAAACTGTATGCGTTATATCCAATTGGGAGTCGTCCAATATGGTCGATGTGAACTTGTCTGCTTCAATATTGTCCATGTGATATGATAGGATTGGAAGATATGATGTGCACAACGATGAAGTCGATATATCACCATTTGCCTGTTGTACTCGCTATATACCCTTCAAAGTCGTCTTATATTGTCACTGTAGTCGAATATGCTCCAATTGTATGCATGTACGATGTTATACTGCAAATTTACAGTGTAAACATAGTCAAAGTCGAGGTTTATTGTTCTGCAAGCTGTGTGCAATATACCTGCATGGAATTCGTCTTATATGGTCATTGCGAACTTGTCTGCTTCAATAGTGTTCATGTAAGATGATTTGATAAAGAGATATAGTGTGCACAACGATGAAGTCGATGTATCTTCATTTGCCTATTGTACCCGTTATGAACCCTTCAAAGTCGTCTCATACGGTCACTGCAATCGTATCTGCTTCAACTGTATGCATGTCAGATGCTAGACTGCAGAGTTACAGTGTGAACATAGTCGTAGTCGAAGTTTCTTTTTTTGCAAATCGTGTGCGTTATACTCGCTTGGAAGTCGTCTCATATGGTCAATGCAAACATGTCGGCTTCGATAGTGTTCATGTGAGGTGATAGGATAGAGATATATAGTGTGTACGACGATGAAGTCGATGTATCCCCATTTGCCTATTGTATTCGTTTTATACCCTTCAATGTCGTCTCATACGGTCACTGCAATCGTATATGCTTCAACTGTATGCATGTCAGATGCTAGTCTGTAGAGCTACAGTGTAAACATAGTCGAAGTCGAAGTTTCTTGTTCTGCAAATCGTGTTTGTTTTACCCGCTTGGAAGTCGTCTTATATGGTCAATGGCAACTAGTCTGCTCCAATGCGATGTATATCCATTTGCCCATTGTACCCGTTATATACCCTTCAATATCATGTATCCATATGAGATGATATGATAGAGAGAAAGAAAGTGCACTCCGATGGAGTCGATGTATCTTCATCTGCCTATTGTACTTTCTATATTCGCTTCAAAGTCATCTTATATGGTTACTGCCATCATATCAGCTTCAACTGTATGCATGTCAGATGCGAGACTGCAGACTTCCTGTGTAAACATAGTCGTAGTCGGAGTTTTTTGTTCTGCAAATCGTGTGCGATATACTCGCTTGGAAGTCGTCTCAAATGGTCAATGCAAACTTGTCGGCTTCGAAAGTAACCATGCGAGGTGATAGGATAGAAATATATAGTGTGTACGACGATGAAATCGATGTATCCCCATTTGCCTATTGAACTCGTTATATACCCTTCAATGTCGTCTCATACGGTCACTGCAATCGTATATGCTTCAACTGTATGCATGTCAGATGCCAGACAGCAGAGTTACAATGTAAACATAGTCGAAGTCGAAGTTCCTTGTTCTGCAAACTGTATGCGTTATACCCGCTTGGGAGTCGTCCAATATGGTCGATGTGAACTTGTCTGCTTCAATATTGTCCATGTGATATGATAGGATTGGAAGATATAGTGTGCAAAACGATGAAGTCGATATATCACCATTTGCCTGTTGTACTCGCTATATACCCTTCAAGGTCGAAGTTTCTTGTTCTGCAAGTTGTGTGCGTTATCCTCGCTCAGAAGTCGTCTCATATGAGCATTGCGAGCTCGTCTACTTCAATAGTATCCATATGAGATGATATGATAGAGAGAAAGAAAGTGCACTCTGATGGAGTCGATGTATCTTCATCTGCCTATTGTACTTTCTATATTCGCTTCAAAGTCATCTTATATGGTTATTGCCATCATATCAGCTTCAACTGTATGCATTTCAGATGCTAGACTGCAGACTTCCTGTGTAAACATAGTCGTAGTCGGAGTTTTTTGTTCTGCAAATCGTGTGCGTTATACTCGCTTGGAAGTCGTCTCAAATGGTCAATGCAAACTTGTCGGCTTCGAAAGTAACCATGCGAGGTGATAGGATAGAGATATATAGTGTGTACGACGATGAAGTCGATGTATCCCCATTTGCCTATTGTACTCGTTATATACCCTTCAATGTCGTCTCATACGGTCACTGCAATCGTATATGCTTCAACTGTATGCATGTCAGATGCCAGACAGCAGAGTTACAATGTAAACATAGTCGAAGTCGAAGTTCCTTGTTCTGCAAACTGTATGCGTTATACCCGCTTGGGAGTCGTCCAATATGGTCGATGTGAACTTGTCTGCTTCAATATTGTCCATGTGATATGATAGGATCGGAAGATATAGTGAGCAAAACGATGGAGTCGATATATCACCATTTGCCTGTTGTACTCGCTATATACCCTTCGAAGTCGAAGTTTCTTGTTCTGCAAGTTGTGTGCGTTATCCTCGCTCAGAAGTCGTCTCATATGAGCATTGCGAGCTCGTCTACTTCAATAGTATCCATATGAGATGATATGATAGAGAGAAAGAAAGTGCACTCTGATGGAGTCGATGTATCTTCATGTGCCTATTGTACTTTCTATATTCACTTCAAAGTCATCTTATATGGTTATTGCCATCATATCAGCTTCAACTGTATGCATGTCAGATGCTAGACTGCAGACTTCCTGTGTAAACATAGTCGTAGTCGGAGTTTTTTGTTCTGCAAATCGTGTGCGTTATACTCGCTTGGAAGTCGTCTCAAATGGTCAATGCAAACTTGTCGGCTTCGAAAGTAACCATGCGAGGTGATAGGATAGAGATTATTATAGTGTGTACGACGATGAAGTCGATGTATCCCCATTTGCCTATTGTACTTGTTATATACCCTTCAATGTCGTCTTATACGGTCACTGCGATCGTATTTGCAGACTGCAGAGTAACAGTGTGAACATAGTCGGAGTCGAAGTTTCTCGTTCTGCAAATCGTGTGCGTTATGCCCGCTTGGGAGTCGTCTTATATTGTCAATGCGAACTTGTCTGCTTCAATAGTGTCTATGTGAGATTAAAGGATAGAGATATATAGTGTGTACGACGATGAAGTCGATGTATCCCTATTTGCCTGTTGTACTCGTTATATACCC
>OU896716.1:23248307-23276307 GCA_918026855.4 Phaedon cochleariae
ATATGGTCAATGCGAACTTGTCTGCTTCAATAGTGTCCATGTAAGATGATAGGGTAGAGATATATAGTGTGTACGACGATGGGATCGTTGTATCCCCATTTTTCTATTGTACTCGTTATATACCCTTCAGAGTCGTCTCATACGGTCACTGCCATCGCATCTGCCCAACTGTATGCATGTCTGATGCTGGACTGCAGAGTTACAATGTGAACATAGTCGGAGTCGAAGTTTCTTGTTCTGCAAACTGTATGCGTTATACCCGCCTGGAAGTCGTCTTATATGGTCAATGCGAACTTGTCTGCTTCAATTGTGTCCATGTGAGATGATAGGATAGAGAGATATACTGTGCACAACGATGATGTCGATGTATTTTCATTCGCCTATTGTACCCGTTATAATTTCTTGAAAATTGTCTTATACGGTCACTGCAATCGTTCCTGCATCAACTGTATGCACGTCAGATGCTGGACTGCAGAGTTACAGTGTGAACGGAGTCAAAGTCGGAGTTTCTTGTTCTGCAAGCTGTGTGCGTTATAACCGCTTGGAAGTCGTCTTGCGATTTTGTCTGCTTCAACAGTGTCAATGTAAGATGATAGGATAGAGAGATATAGTGTGCACAACGATGAAGTCGATGTATCTTCATTTGCATATTGTACTCGTTATAAACCCTTCAAAGTCATCTCATGAGGTCACTGCAATCCTATCTGCTTCAACTGTATGCATGTCAGATGCTAGACTGCAGAGTAACAGTGTTAACATAGTCGGAGTCGAGGATTCTTGTTCTGCAAATCGTGTGCGTTATGCTTGCTTGGGAGTCGTCTCATTTAGTCAATGCGAACTTGTCTGCTTCAATAGTGTCTATGTTAGATGAGAGGATAGAGAGATATAGTGTGTACGACGATAAAGTCGATGTATCCCCATTTGCCTGTTGTACTCGTTATTACCCTTCAAAGTCGTCTCATACGGTCACTGCCATCGTATCTGCTCCAACTGTATGAATGTCAGATGCTGGACTGCAGAGTAACAGTGTAAACATAGTCGAAGTTTCTTGTTCTGCAAATCGTGTGCGTTATGCCCGCTTGGAAGTCGTCTTATATGGTCACTACGATCATATCATCTTCAATTGTATGCATGTCAGATGCTAGACTGCAGAGTGACAGTGTAAACATAGTCGACGTCAAAGTTTCTGGTTCTGCGAGCTGTGTGCGTTATACCTGCCTGGAAGTCGTCTCGTATGGTCATTGCGAATTTGTCTGCTTCAATAGTGTCCATGTGAGATGATAGGATAGAGAGATATAGTGTGCACAACGATGAAGTCGATGTATCTTCATTTGCCTGTTGTACTCGTTATATACCCTTCAAAGTCGTCTCATACGGTCACTGCAATCGTATCTGCTTCAACTGTATGCATGTCAGATGCTAGACTGCAGAGTTACAGTGTGAACATAGTCGAAGTCGAAGTTTCCTGTACTGCAAGTTGTGTGCGTTATACTCGCTCAGAAGTCGTCTCATATGAGCATTGCGAGCTCGTCTTCTTTAATAGTATCCATGTGAGATGATATGATAGAGAGAAAGAATGTGCACTCCGATGAAGTCGATGTATCTTCATCTGCCTATTGTTCTTTCTATATTCGCTTCAAAGTCACCTTATATGGTCACTGCCATCATATCAGCTTCAACTGTATGCATGTCAGATGCTAGACTGCAGACTTCCTGTGTAAACATAGTCGTAGTCGAAGTTTTTTGCTCTGCATGTTGTGTGCGTTATACCCTTTCGGAAGTCATATTATATGGTCATTATTAACTTGTCTGCTTCAATAGTGACCATGTAAGATGATAGGATAGAGAGACATATTGTGCACAACGATGAAGTCGATGTATCTTCATTCACCTATTGGACCCGTTATATACCCTTCAAAGTCGTCTCATACAGACACTGCAATCGTATCTGCTTCAACTGTATGCATGTCAGATGCTAGACTGCAGAGTTACAGTGTAAACATAGTCGAAGTCGAAGTTTCTTGTTCTGCAAATCGTGTGCGTTATACCCGCTTGGGAGTCGTCTCATATGGTCAATGCGAACTTTTCGGCTTCAATTGTGTTCATGTGAGGTGATAGCATAGAGATATATAGTGTGTACGACGATGAAGTCGATGTATCCCCATTTGCCAATGGAACTCGTTATATACCCTTCAAAGTCCTCTTATATGGTCACTGCCATCGTATCTGCTTCAACTGTATGCATGTCAGATGCTGAACTACAGAGTTACAGTGTAAACGAAGTCAAAGTTGGAGTTTCTTGTTCTGCAAGCTGTGTGCGTTATAACCACTTGGAAGTCGTCTCATATGGTCAATGCAAACTAGTCTGCTTCAATAGTGTCAATGTAAAATGATAAGATAGAGAGATATAGTGTGCACAACGATGAAGTCGATGTATCTCCATTTGCCCATTGTACTCGTTATATACCCTTCAATGTCGTCTTGTACGGTCACTGTCTTATATGCTTCAACTGTATGCATGTCAGATGCTAGACTGTAGGGTTACAGTGTTGACATATTTGAAGTCGAACTTTCTTGTTCTGCAAGCTGTGTGCGTTATAACCGGTTGGAAGTAGTCTTATATGGTCAATGTGAACTCGTCTGCTTCGATATTGTCCATGTGGGGTGATAGGATAGAGAGATATAGTGTGCACAACGATGATGTCGATGTATCTTCATTCGCCTATTTTACCCGTTATGAACCCTCCAAAGTCGTCTTATACGGTCACTGCAATCGTTCCTGCATCAACTGTATGCATGTCAGATGCTGGACTGCAGAGTTACAGTGTAAACGAAGTCAAAGTCAGAGTTTTTTGTTCTGCAAGCTGTGTGCGTTATAACCGCTTGGAAGTCGTCTTATATGGTCAATGCGAACTTGTCTGCTTCAATAGTGTCAATGTAAGATGATTGTATAGAGAGATATAGTGTGCACAACGATGAAGTCGATGTATCTTCATTTGCATATTGTACTCGTTTTATACCCTTCAAAGTCGTCTCATACGGTCACTGCAATCCTATCTGCTTCAACTGTATGCATGTCAGATGCTAGACTGCAGAGTAACAGTGTAAACATAGTCGGAGTCGAAGTTTCTTGTTCTGCAAATCGTGTGCGTTATGCCCGCTTGGGAGTCGTCTTATATTGTCAATGCGAACTTGTCTGCTTCAATAGTGTCTATGTGAGATTAAAGGATAAAGAGATATAGTGTGTACGACGATGAAGTCGATGTATCCCCATTTGCCTGTTGTACTCGTTATATACCCTTCAAAGTCGTCTCATACGGTCACTGCAATCGTATATGTTCCATTTGTATGCATGTCAGATGCTAGACTGCAGAGTTACAGTGTGAACAGAGTCGAAGTCGAAGTTTCCTGTACTGCAAGTTGTGTGCGTTATACTCGCTCAGAAGTCGTCTCATATTATGAGCATTGCGAGCTCGTCTGCTTCAATAGTATTCATGTGAGATGATATGATAGAGAGAAAGAATTTGCACTGCGATGAAGTCGATGTATCTTCATCTGCCTATTGTACTTCCTATATTCGTTTCAAAGTCATCTAATATGGTCACTGTCATCATATCAGCTTCAACTGTATGCATGTCAGATGCTAGACTGCAGACTTCCTGTGTAAACATAGTCGTAGTTGAAGTTTCTTGCTCTGCATGTTGTGTACGTTAAACCCTCTCGGAAGTCATCTTATATGGTCATTGTTAACTTGTCTGCTTCAATAGTGACCATGTAAGATGATAGGATAGAGAGATATAGTGTGCACAACGATGAAGTCGATGTATCTTCATTCGCCTATTGGACCCGTTATATACCCTTCAAAGTCGTCTTAAACGTCTTATCGTATCTGCTTCAACTGTATGCATGTCAGATGCCAGACTGCAGAGTTACAGTGTAAACATAGTCGAAGTCGAAGTTTCTTGTTCTGCAAATCGTGTGCGTTATACCCGCTTGGAAGTCGTCTCATATGATCAATGCAAACTTTTCGGCTTCAGTGTTCATGTGAGGTGATAGCATAGAGATATATAGTGTGTACGACGATGAAGTCGATGTATCCCCATTGGCCAATGGAACTCGTTATATACCCTTCAAAGTCTTCTTATATGGTCACTGCCATCGTATCTGCTCTAACTGTATGCATGTCAGATGCTGAACTGCAGAGTTACAGTGTAAACAGAGTCAAAGTCGGAGTTTCTTGTTCTGCAAGCTGTGTGCATTATAACCATTTGAAAGTCGTCTCATATGGTCAATGCAAACTAGTCTGCTTCAATTGTGTCAATGTGAAATGATAAGATAGAGAGATATAGTGTGCACAACGATGGAGTCGATGTATCTCCATTTGCCCATTATACTCGTTATATACCCTTCAATGTCGTCTTATACGGTCACTGTCTTATATGCTTCAACTGTATGCATGTCAGATGCTAGACTGTAGGGATACAGTGTTAACATATTCGAAGTCGAACTTTCTTGTTCTGCAAGCTGTGTGCGTTATAACCGCTTGGAAGTAGTCTTATATGGTCAATTTGAACTCGTCTGCTTCGATATTGTCCATGAGGGGTGATAGGATAGAGAGATATAGTGTGCACAACGATGATGTCGATGTATTTTCATTCGCCTATTTTACCCGTTATGAACCCTCCAAAGTCGTCTTATACGTCTCATACAATCGTTTATGCATCAACTGTATGCATGTCAGATGCTGGACTGCAGAGTTACAGTGTAAACGAAGTCAAAGTCAGAGTTTTTTGTTCTGCAAGCTGTGTGCGTTATAACCGCTTGGAAGCCGTCTTATATGGTCGATGCGAACTTGTCTGCTTCAATAGTGTCAATGTAAGATGATTGGATAGAGAGATATAGTGTGCACAACGATGAAGTCGATGTATCTTTATTTGCATATTGTACTCGTTTTATTCCCTTCAAAGTCGTCTCATACGGTCACTGCAATCCTATCTGCTTCAACTGTATGCATGTCAGATGCTAGACTGCAGAGTAATAGTGTTAACATAGTCGGAGTCGAAGTTTCTTGTTCTGCGAATCGTGTGCGTTATGCCCGCTTGGGAGTCGTCTCGCATGGTCATTGCGAACTTGTCTGCTTCAATAGTGTCCATGTGACATGATAGGATAGAGAGATATATAGTGTGCACAATTATGAAGTCGATGTATCTTCATTTGCCTGTTGTACTCGTTAAATACTTTTCGAAGTCATCTTATACGGTCACTGCAATCGTATCTGTTTCAACTGTATGCATGTCAGATGCTAGACTGCAGATTTACAATGTGAGCACAGTCGAAGTTCCTTGTTCTGCAGATCGTGTGCGTTATGCCCGCTCGGAAGTCGTCTTATATGGTCAATGCGAACTTGTCTGCTTCAATAGTGTACATGTGAGGTGATAGGATAGAGATATATAGTGTGAACGACAATGGAGTCGATGTATCCCCATGTGCCTATCGTACTTGTTATATACCCTTCAAAGTCATCTTATACTGCTTCAACTGTCAGATGCTAGACTAGAGTTACAATGTGAACATTGTCGAAGTCGGAGTTTCTTGTTCTGCAAGCTGTGTGCGTTATTCCTGCTTGGAAGTCGTCTTATATGGTCAATGCAAACTTGTCTCTTTCAATAGTGTCAATGTAAGATGATATGATAGAGAGATATAGTGTGCACAACGATGAAGTCGATGTATCTCCATTTGCCTATTGTACATGTTATATACCCTTCGGAATTATCTTATACGGTTACTGCAATCATATCTGCTTCAACTGTATGCATGTCAGATGCTAGACTGCAGAGTTACAATGTGAACATTGTCACAGTCGGAGTTTCTTGTTCTGCAAGCTGTGTGCGTTATTCCCGCTTGGAAGTCGTCTTATATGGTCAATGCAAACTTGTCTCCTTCAATAGTGTCAATGTAAGACGATAGGATAGAGAGATATAGTGTGCACAACGATGAAGTCGATGTTTCTTCATTCGCCTATTGTACTTGTTATATACCCTTCGAAGTCATCTTATACAGTCACTGCAATGGTATTTGCTTCAACTGTATGCATTTCAGATGCCAGACTGCAGAGTTACAATGTGAACATAGTCGAAGTCGAAGATCCTTGTTCTGCGAATCGTGTACGTTATGCCCGCTTGGGAGTCGTCTTATATGGTCAATGAGAACTTGTCTGCTTCACTAGTGTTCATTTGAGGTGATAGAATAGAGATATATAGTGTGTACGACGCTGGATTCGATGTATCCCCATGTGCCTATTGTACTCGTTATATACCCTTCAAAGTCGTTTCATACGGTCACTGCCATCGTATCTGCTTCAACTGTATGCATGACAGATGCTTGACTGCAGAGTTACAGTGTAAACATTGTCAAAGTCGGAGTTTCTTGTTCTGCAAGCTTTGTGCGTTATTTCCGCTTGGAAGTCGTCTTATATGGTCAATGCAAACTTGTCTCCTTCAATAGTGTCAATGTTAGATGATAGGATAGAGAGATATAGTGTGCACAACGATAAAGTCGATGTATCTTCATTTGCCTATTGTACTCGTTATATACCCTTCATAGTCATCTCATATGGTCACTGCAATCGAATCTGCTTCAACTGTATGCATGTCATATGCCAGACTGCAGAGTTACAATGTAAACATAGTCGAAGTCGAAGTTTCTTGTTCTGCAAACTGTATGCGTTATACCCGCTTGGAAGTCGTCTTATATGGTCAATGCGAACTTGTCTGCTTCAATAGTGTCCATGTGAGATGATAGGATAGAGATATATAGTGCGTACGATGATGGGGTCGTTGTATCCCCATTTGCCTATTGTACTCGTTATATACCCTTCAGAGTCGTCTCATACGGTAACTGCCATTGCATCTGCTTCAACTGTATGCATGTCAGATGCTGGACTGCAGAGTTACAATGTGAACATAGTCGAAGTCGAAGTTTCTTGTTCTGCAAACTGTATGCGTTATACCCGCTTGGGAGTCGTCTCATATGGTCAATGCAAAACTTGTCTGCTTCAATAGTGTCCATGTGAGATGATTGGATAGAGATATATAGTAAGTACGACGATGGAGTCGTCGAATCCTTATTAGCCTATTGTACCCGTTATATTCCCTTCAAAGTCGTCTCGTACGGTCACTGCCATCGTATCTGCTTCAACTGTATGCATGTCAGATGCTGGACTGCAGAGTTACAGTGTAAACATAGTCATAGTCGGGGTTTCATGTTCTGCAAGCTGTGTGAGTTATACCTGCTTGGGAGTCGTCTCATATGGTCAATGCAAACTTGTCTCCAATAGTGTTAATGTAAGATGATGGGATTGAGAGATATAGTGTGCACAACGATGAAGTCGATGTATCTTCATTCGCCTATTGTACTCGTTATATACCCTCCAAAGTCGTCTTATACGGTCACTGCAATCGTATCTGCTTCACTTGTATGCATGTCAGATGCTAGCTTGCAGAGTAACAGTGTAAACATAGTCGAAGTCGAAGTTTCGTGTTCTGCAAATCGTGTGCATTATACCCGCTTGGAAGTCGTCTTATATGGTCAATGCGAACTTGTCTGCTTCAATAGTGTCCATGTGAGATGATAGGATAGAGATATATAGTGCGTACGATGATGGGGTCGTTGTATCCCCATTTGCCTATTGTACTCGTTATATACCCTTCAGAGTCGTCTCATACGGTAACTGCCATTGCATCTGCTCCAACTGTATGCATGTCAGATGCTGGACTGCAGAGTTACAATGTGAACATAGTCGAAGTCGAAGTTTTTTGTTCTGCAAACTGTATGCGTTATACCCGCTTGGGAGTCGTCTTATATGGTCAATGAGAACTTGTCTGCTTCAATATTGTTCATGTGAGGTGATAGGATAGAGATATTCAGTGTGTACGACGATGGAGTCGATGTATCTTCATGTGCCTATTGTACTCGTTATATACCCTTCAAAGTCGTCTCATAGGGTCACTGTCATCGTATCTGCTTCAACTGTATGCATGTCAGATGCTTGACTGCAGAGTTATAATGTAAACATTGTCAAAGTCGAAGTTTTTTGTTCTGCAAGCTTTGTGCGTTATTCCCGCTTGGAAGTCGTCTTATATGGTCAATGCAAACTTGTCTCCTTCAATAGTGTCAATGTAAGATGATAGGATAGAGAGATATAGTGTGCACAGTAGTAGGGGCTAGAAGAATTCTAAAACACGGGTTCCAAAAATACTCCCTAGGGTCGCTAGTGTCGCTAGTGTCGCTGTGTCTGCGGTCTGCAACTTGGCGGCGGCAAATTCGAATAATATTGGATGGGAATATGATGAATAAAAAAAAGTCGGGCTGTGTGGGCGGCGAGGAATCGAACCCCGGCCACCGGACTGCGAGTCTAAAACGCTACCATAGCGCCATGCCACTAGACGAATTTGTGTACGAGTTTGGAGTTTGGTAAGCGGCGAGATGGCAGGCTGGATGCTGAAGAGAGCGCGGCTGGCGCTAGCATGTCAACGTTGCCGGACGTTTGAAAAAATCGGATATTGTGCTCCGTAATCTGCATTTCGCCGTTTTGGCAATGGCGTAGCGACATATGACGTACGACATATGACGTACGACAGATGACGTTTGACAGATGTCGTTCCATCGATTTGATATTTGGAGTGCAAGGATAAAAAAATAAAAAAACATACCAATATCATCGAAATAATTTATATCTTATAATAAAGCTTTTCTACAGAGATGGCATTTTTCTTAAGAAGGCGGTGCACTGTCATAGTGTGTCTGCTGATTGGGACGATTATGATGTACAAAGCATGGCAGCTTGATTTTAAGGTTATAGTTGCGACAATATTCTTGGGGAAGTTTGTACCATACCTCTAATAGTCCACAAGGATCTGCAAATTCGATGAGAAATTCTACTGGAATGTACTGCAATTCTTGCTTGGTGAATTTTGTCATAGTGTTGGTGAAATTCTTCAAAAAATCCAAGAGCACTGCTACTTCTGCTTTCATATTTTTTTTCGATTTGAGCAGATTTGCAGGAATTCAGATGCTTCTACTGTCACCTCAATTGGTGGAATGATGAAATGAAGAGCAGCAAACGCTTTTTGTTGAAAAATGACCGAAAAATACGGGGCAAGCAAATTGCTAGGAGAATAGGATTGGGATATAGAAATATCGCATGGTTTTTGAAAACGAGTGGATTGGTATAAATCTTCGAGCATAAGTAGTTGATGCGTTATTTCAACTAAACCTTCATCAATGATGGAGAGCTCGTTAGGAGAATTCAATTGTCCTAAAACGTTGAAAACATATTGCTGTAGGAAAAGGTGTTTTTCCATATCTTCTCTAGATGATGTGGTTGATGGAATAGCATGCCGAAAATGTGGGCATTACAGCTACTGCGCCTGCGCATGTACTTCGAGACACAAAAATGGAATAGTTGAATGTTTTGTGACAGTTTTCAAATGTCTGCGACGGAGTTCAAACGTCAGTTGGAGGAATTCCAGAAGAAAATAAGTGAACTTGACGTAGCAATAAAACGTTTCGAAGATAAACAGCTGAATTTTTCGAGAATAACTCTATTGGAAGACGTCATAAGAACCAGAAATATACCACTATCAACTACAGCGAAAAAAACATGGCTATTCTGAAAGCATCATTCGTGTACATGAATGTGCCGAAAAAAGTTGACGAAGCAGGAATTTGTTTCTATAATGAGTCATGTCAGTGGATTGCAATGCGAAAAGAATTCATCAATGACGGTCAAATGGAAGTTTTCTCAATGCAAGTACCTGAGAACAAGACGAAATATAAAATCAGATTGATTTTCGACGATAGGACCTTTGACGACTTGAATCAATGGCAGTTTTTTGGATTCTCAGCACCAATACAAGCACAACCAGCGAGTTATGAAAAATTCCTTGCTATATTGAACATGTTCGTATATATGAATTTAGCATTTCTAGTTGTAATAATATTGATTAAAATTGTGCAGTTCTTCTGTAGGAAATAAAAAAGAATTTAAACATGCTCAATCTTGTCTGGTTTTGTCGATTCATGTGGGTAAGATGAATATGTTTATGCCTTGGGAATACATTATCAATTTGCATAATGTATTCCAATTAAAAACGCTACGTGACCGCTTTCTATCTATAGACGCGCTCTTCGAGAGTTGTTTACGCAACCAGTTCAGATGACCTTCCATGCACACGAGGATTTATTTTTATGATGATATCTCAAGATTTCCATTCGCTTCATATAATATGCGCATTCACATTCGAATCAACATTCCATGGCCAGCGTTTTTTATTTTGTTTGACCATAAGCGATACGATATCTCGAGATTGCCAGACAGTTCACATATGCGCATAGTAATAACAGGGCGCGACCGCATGTTCAATCTCTGCAATCCCACGCTATCTGCTCCTATAAAACCGCGTTTCGCACTGCAGTAGCTATCAGTTCATCAGTGAAAGCAGCCAACTTACCACCGACCTACCTACCTACCAGCGTCAGAACCTAGTCTGTTGATTTGTCGCCGGCCGTTATAATACCAATAATAGTAAGTACATCTATTTCATATCAAAGTGCTCATTTCAACCCTGAATCCTACGTATACTCTCGAGTTTGCATTCTTGATGTTCAGCGTATATAATTGACTTGATTTTTCTATTCAATTCTTAGTATTTTTTCTTCTTTTTCAAATAATATAGACATTTTGTGATTCATTTAGAGTTTTGAAAATAATTCCACGATTCCGCGTAGATATATTCAATTTTTTGCATTTTCTATTGAGTTTTGTCAATATTATTGGTTTTTCATCATCTTGTGAATAATTTCACCTTTCTGCGAATAGTACAGGCCTTAAGTCGTTCCAATTTGATTTTTTTCAAACGCAAAAGATGCTTTTTTATCTTATTCTTCTCTCCAGATGGATATCAAGTCATTGAACAAAGCATCCCTCGTGGCCAAGAAGCAAATGAAGAAGCTAACAGAGTTGCCCTTGGGACAAGCGCTCTCGATAGAGGGAGCAAGATTAACCAATACAAGATTCGGCAAGGCTGTTCAACTAGAATTGGAGGACTCGGTGGTGTTCTTACCGAACCGAGTGACAGCAGAGTACGAGCCTCACCTTGGAGAGTTCACCCCAAAGAAATATTCCCTCATCTATAGAGGGAAGATAGACGTGGGAAAGCAGCACCCAGCCACATCTTTCGAAATCACCGAGAATAAAATATAGTGAGTAATTTTTTTTTGGCTTTCTGAAAACGTATATTGGTATAACACAATCATGGAAAATTTCAAAAATACCCTTACCAAAATCGATGAGACACTTTTAGCGATTAAAACAAACAATTCCAAACGACAAGCCTCATTTGCTCTCAAGTCTATCAACTCTCATAAAAGAAAATGTATTTTGGCTACGAAAAAATTTCATTTTTCAATTGGACTAAAGCGAAAAATACAAACCAAAATTGGCGAGCTCAAACGAATGAGGTTCCTCATAAAAACAATGCATAAACATCGTCATGTAGGCTCAGGTTTTAGAAAACAAACAGTTAGATGGATAAACGTAAATTCTATATTTGAATCAAGAATTCAAACAGCACTTATTCTCAACTTGGGACATAAGGAAGTCATTGACTTTTTGATGGATTCATTCAAATTATTCGAGAAGAAAATTCAGAAAATTTTCGATAAGTTCCCTATGCTGAAAATCAATTTTTCATTTTGTGGTGATTTCGTGAAAACATCAAATAATGTTGAAATAAGTGATCGCAAATATTTCAATACTCCTAATGCTACTGTGGACGTTGGAACGGATTTGGAGGATTGGTTCAAAATTAATGGCATTGATATGATTTTGAATAAATTGAGTGAATTTGCTGAGAAAAACAGTGGGTGGGCTTTGAAGAAAATAATTTCGTTAGAAGTGGCTATCAATAAATTTGAAATGGGAAACGGCTCGTCCTTCATTGAATTACCTAGAGACATTTCAAAAAAGCATGCTTGTATCAATGTACAGAACCTTGATAAAGCATGCTTCTATTGGAGCGTAGTGATCGCTTTATATCCAACAACACAAAATCCTGGAAGATTGTCAAAATATTCACATTTTTCCACTGTTTTGAATACAAAAGGTCTAGACATACCAATAAAACTACCTCAGATTACAAAATTCGAAAAAATGAATGGTATTTCCATTAATGTGTATGGATTAGAATTGAATAAAATTAAAGAAAAAGAATTTCACGAAGTCGTGCCCATTAGATTGACTGAGCATAAATTAGAGAGGCATGTTAATTTATTATTGATTCACGACAGATATTTTCCAAAATTAAATGATTATGAAGCTCCGCCTGTTCATGATGAAGATATATCAATCAGATACCACTACTGTTGGATAAAAGACTTGTCACGTTTGCTATCCAGTCAATTCAATAAAAATCATAACGAAAAATATCTTTGTGACAGATGCCTCAACTATTTCATGAGCCAGGAGAGGCTACATAATCACACCGCTCTGTGTGAAAAAACCAATGATGAAAAAATTTCTTTTCCAAAATATGATTTTTTCGAATTCAAGAACCACATCTATAAACAGACATGCCCTTTTATAATTTATGCGGATTTTGAATCGCTATTACAAAAATGCAATTCAAGAATATCCAGAACAACTCTAAAGTACCAGCACCATAAGACCTACAGTGCTGGGTATTACCTAAAATGTGCCTATGATGATTCACTTTCATTTTATAAAGGTTATCGAGGTGAGGATTGCATGGATTGGTTTGCGAAAGAAATGTCTGACGTTGCCAAATTAATTCAATCTAAAATCTAAAATATCGTTCCAATGGTGGTGAGGCCGGGTAACACCAGTGGCGTCGCAACTGATATTTGCCATATTTGCGAGAAAAAATTCAAGGAAAAAGACATTGTCGTACGCGAACATAATCATTTCACAGGCGAGTTCAGAGGACTCGCCCACCAAGCTCCATGCAACATCAACTTTAAAAAACTGTTTGTTGTACCAATAGCTTTCCAAAACCTCTCCGGATATGAACCGCATTTCCTAATTCGGGATATTTCCAAGCGTGGGCGTATTAGTGTGCTTCCAGTGAACAAGGAGAAATACATATCTTTCACTCAGTATGATTCTGAAACCGATATCAAATTCAGATTTATTGATTCTTTCCGTTTTCTGAGAGCAGGTCTCGATGCCCTCGCGAAAACCATGAATATAGCTGATTTGAAAATTTTAAGGAAAGAATTTAGCAGCGTACATGAGAATCAATTCCAGTTGCTCACAAGAAAAGGCGTTTTTCCCTATAATAATAATAATAGTTTATTCATACAGGAAAAAAAGCAATATTACAGAATACATTTTAACTAGGTACTTGATGTGGAATAAACCCAACAGCTCCCATGAAGTTTTCTTGTTATGGGAGAATCAAATCTAAATACAATCTTGTAGTCTAGTGCTGAAGAATATAATGACTATACACAGACACACACATACATGAATCACATTTTTTTTTTTTTTTTTTTATGAACGCCATATCATTTTGTTTCTCAATGCGGATGAATGAAATCACCCCAACCTCTCAATATTATGCTTGTTGATTTTTTGATGAAAATTACTATGAATTTGGGTTAAAGATTTTACTCAGGTTATTACCAGTAAGACTTCTCAACCAATTCTTGATGTTTTTTTTGAAATATGAATAATTATTTACGTTCCTGATAGTTGGCGGCACCTGAGAGAATATTCGGGGGGCTGTGTAAAGATATGACCTCTGACCTATTGATTTGGCAACTTTTATGTTTTTATTTTCTGCAATTTTTTCATATCTCGTATTATGTTCATGTGAGATAGCAGTTAAATTGTTCTTATTTTTTTGTTGTAGGCATAATATTCTGTACAGGTATAATTTTTTGATGTTGAATATGGGAATTTCACTGAAGAGACACTCAGTTGAGTATGTTCTGCATTCATTGAATAATATTTTGAGGAAATATTTTTGAGTGATTTCTAGATTTTTCAAATGACACTCGTATGCTCTGCCCCATCCTGATATGCCACACTGTATATGCGACTCTATAAGGGAATGGTATATTGTTTTAAGCTCCTTTGTATCCAGAATATTTTTTAGCTGCTTGAAAGTGAAAAGAATTGATCTCAGTTTTTTAACTATTTTATTCACATGACTGTCCCACTTCAGATATTTGTCCACTTCTATTCCAAGATACGTTATAGAGTCTACAATTTCCACTAACTGGTTGTTATTGGGTAGTGTTAGATTTTGCATATCAGGTGAGTTGCTTTTATTACAGGGAAACGTTATTGATTTGGTTTTTTCCAAGTTCAATGTTAGGCTCATTGTACTCAACCAATCCATAACTTTTCCCAGATCCTCTTCGGCTTGCGATTTTGCTTCTATCCAAGAAGTAGCAGAGCATATTATCACAGTATCATCGGCAAATGATGATACACTACCATTTAGGTCAAGATTGAGCATGCCATTAATGTATATAAGGAACAATATCGGACCAAGTACTGTTCCCTGCGGTACACCAGTCTCCACTTCTAGTATATCACTCTGAGTGTCATCAATTTCTACAAATTGTTTCCTTCCTGTAAGGTAAGACTGGAAGAGTTCCGATACAATTCCTCTAATGCCTAGATACTCCATACTGTCATTCATGATTTTATGATTGACAGTATCGAAGGCTTTAGCTAAGTCCAAAAATACTCCAATGCAACATTTTCCTTTATCTAAAGACTCATAAATATTATTCGTTAGATATACTATTGCATCTTCTGTAGACATTCCCGTTCTAAATCCAAATTGTTTTTTTGATAGTAATTGATTTTCTTCTAAATATTCCATGAGCCTTTTCTTTATTAGTTTTTCTACTAACTTTGCAACCGTGTTTATAAGGGAAATCGGCCTATAATTTAATACATCTTTTTTATCGCCTTTCTTGTATAATGGTTTTACTATGGCAATCTTGAATATATCGGGGAATATTCCATTTTCGAATATCATATTTATAATGTACACTAGCGGCCTTTTTATATATTCCGCGATTAGTTTTATATGTTCTGAAGTTAAACCATCTTGCCCTGGACTCTTATTGCTCTTTAATTCATGTATGACATTTACCAACTCTGTCGAGGAAGTGGGTCTCAGGAACATTGTCACATTTGATGGTATTGTTCTCGGAATTCTGATATCTGGTTTTATGATTTTATCCGCCATTTTTTTTCCTATAGTCGCATAGTGTTTGTTGAAGATATCCACTATTTCGTTTTTGCTCGATATATTTTCATTATTTTGGGTTATTTCAGTAATGTTCGTAGTATTGTTTCTATTTTTACCTGTGAACTTTTTGATCACATCCCATAACGTTTTAGAATTGTTTTTATTTGTTTCAATTTGTTGAACTATATTGACTATATTGATAGTGAAGAAAAATTAAATGAAACTGAGTTGCCTTCTATTCAAAATTTTCATAATAGACTATACGATGAAAATATTTCTGATGTTGATTATGCTCATGCTCGAAACGTTTGGACGGCTTTCGAAATAAAGACACTTGGGGAATATAGCGACTTGTACATGCAAACCGATATTCTTCTTCTCGCCGACATAATGGAAAAGTTTCGTGAATCCTCACTAAAGACGTATTCTCTCGACCCAGCCTGGTATTACACCATGCCGGGATATACTTGGGATTGCATGCTAAAGTATACAGGATGTAAATTACAAATTTTGAAAGATATAGATATGGTGATGTTTGTTGAAGAAGCGATAAGAGGAGGATTATCGGTTTGCTGTAGTAGATACAGTGAGGCGAATAATAAATATCAGATCAATTATGATCCTAAAAAGCAATCAAAATATCTACTTTACCTCGATGTGAATAATTTGTATGGTAAAGCCATGAGTGAACCGCTCCCCTATGGAGGCTTCACTTGGGTTGATGACACCAACATTGATGTCACCCAAATTGCTGATGATGCTGACGAAGGTTATATTCTCCAAGTCGATCTGGAGTATCCTGAGGGGTTGCACGATTTGCACAAAGATTTTCCATTTTGTCCCGAACATCGCATTCCACCCAATTCCAAATTACCAAAATTAATGGCCACCCTTCATAACAAAAAACAATACACCCTACACTATAGAAACTTGAAGCAAGCTCTGCAGCATGGATTGAAATTGACAAAAATTCATAAAGTCTTAAAATTCGTTCAGTCCCCATTTTTGAAATCATATATCGATTTGAATACGCGATTGAGGACAATGGCTACGAGCAACTTTGAAAAAGACCTTTATAAATTAATAAACAATGCAGTGTTTGGGAAAACAATGAAGAATATTCGTAATCACCGCATCGTGAAATTGGTACGAAAGTATGAAGGTCGTTATGGCATAAAAACTCGGATTGCTAGTCCTAGATTCCAGAATCGAACAGTTTTCGATAAGGACCTCGTAGCTGTTGAATTGAAAAAGTCAGAGTTGATCTTCAACCAGCCCTTGTACATTGGTATGTCTATTCTTGATTTGTCTAAAATCGTAATGTACGATTTCCATTATAATTTTATAAAAAAATTGGATATAGGCGCGGAAAATTGCAAGCTGATGTACACCGACACAGATAGTTTCATTCATGAAATTACATGTGACGATGTATATAAGGAAGTAATTGCTGAAAATATCGATAAATTCGATACATCAGACTATGCTCTGGAGAATGTTTATGGAATTCCTCAAGTCAATAAAAAGGTATTGGGAAAATTTAAAGACGAATCATGTGGTAGGATAATTTCACATTTCGCAGGGTTGCGGGCCAAAATGTATAGCTATAAATTGGAAACAACTGATGAAGACATAGAAAAAGAAAGGAAACGTTTGAAGAGGAAAGGACTCAATAAAGAACGGTTGGATAGTGAATTGAAAAATTTCGGTATAACTAAAAAGTCGAAGGGGGTCAAGAAATGCATAGTTAAGAATGAATTAACATTTGAGAATTATGTGGAATGTTTGAAAGATAAAAAAGAAAAGACTATAACCCAACAAACATTTCGTTCCTACGCCCATGATGTTTACTCCATCGAGCAATGTGAAAAAGGTCTGAGTCCACATGATGATAAACGGAAAATTATGAACGACAATTCGTTTGACACTCTACCGTGGGGACATAAAAGTTTGAATTAATTTTTTTCATTTTTCATTACAGAAAAAAAAAAATGAATCTTCAAGACATGTGTATCAAAGCTGTATGTGAAAACATGAAAACAGTACTCGGGTTCATTCTCAGATCCCCCCTACCCCCACCATTGACGGAAAAAGTGGTGAAAAATTTCGCAAAGTACAAATGGCTCAAAATTAATCAAGAAACAGTGTCTTACAACGACTTGATTCTGCTGGATTTTCCAGATCAATACTACTATGACATCGACCTTCCTTCAGATTTTCGAAAGGCACTATTAGATGTTTATAATTTAGAGGCTTTTTGCGACAAGGATTGTTATTGTTCACTGAAAAAATGTTACAAAATTGAAGAGTTTAATTTATCTGTTTGTAAAACGTGTAAGAAATTATTCGCCACGTTGATAAAAGAATTTCAAGACAAAGAATTGAATTTCAGCACTGATAGTGAGCATAAAATTATCACTAGCAATGAAATTCACGATCTATACCGCAACAAGTCAAATTGGTGTCAAAATGATTTTCACAATGTTGTGTTTACGCTGAAAGATCGCGATGACTGTAATCACGATCTTCATAAATATAAGAAACTTAAATTCTGCTGATTGTGTTTTACCAATGTATAGTTCTCATCAGAAACAAAAAAAATGTTACCTAATTTTTTAGAATTTTTTTTTGCATTATATAGCATTTTTCATATGATTTGTTTTTTCAGCGTCATATATTTTTTGTTTTTAAATGAATATCTTGTAGTGTCATGATGATTTCATGAATAATAAAATGAATAGTCAAGAAACTTTGCGCTTTTGATTAAGCTACAGAGTGTTCACACAATAATCGCTTATATATGAATATAGAAAAAATTTCATGAGGTTGAACATTCCAGAAACTCTGTGCTTTTGATCAAGATACAGAGTCTTCACACTATAGGTATTATAAATATGGGAAGAAATTGCATCAGCTAGGTTCTGACGCTGGTAGGTAGGTAGGTAGATAGGTAGTATATATATATATATATATATTTCTGGTGTTTACTTTTAAATGAAATAAAATGCGAATTCAAGAAAATTTTGGTGCTTCATTTATTCTACATGACAGCTCATTATCATGATGACTCGATGTGAAACAAAACCAGTATTAGTATTCAATGATTTTTATTACATGACATTATTTACAATTATCATAAAACAAATATTCTCGTAGAGCCTCCGCATAAATGCTGTTTGGAGCAGATGCTTCACAAAGTCCAGTAATGATTTCTGTAAGTGTCAAAGTACATTTATTTTTATACAGCCATGTAGTGGCAATGTTGAAAAGATTGTGGTAATAATCATGAAAGTCCAACGCATCCAACATGGCAATTTGATCAGATGCCACACCCATATGTGTTTCCAAAATTTCCGTGACATCCTCTTCATTCAAGGTCATATCGGTGACATCTTTGCGAATGGAAATTTGTTTCACACCGCAATCCATGAATTTATGCAATGTCACAAAGTCTCCACACTTTATCATCACAGGTTCATACTCATCGGGATAGCTGCTGTTGTTCCTGCTGACTGTAGCTTTGGAGAAGGATTGTTTGACGTCCCTCAATATATCTATGATGGAAGCCCACTCGTATGTGTTGAAAGATATTTGTTTCGGTGAATATCGTTGTTTTAGGATCACACAGGCGCTGAAATCTCTCGTAGGACTGAGGCCACATCGAATTTCATAGCAGGACATAGGAAACACCATCAACAAGAGAGGATTTTCACTTTGTGCTTCAATTTCATACCGAATCATTCCTGTGTACTTAGTACTAACATTGAATTCTTGCTGAGCTGCACCTTCGTACTTGTTCAAGGCATCATCAATAGCATCCAGAGTTTGTCAATAATCATCGCTACTATTACTGCTATCATCAAACTCCATTCTACCACTACTAATGCTGCTGCAATTGCTTATATCACAACTATCACCAGACATTTCGAACTCTCTACTGAAATGACCGTTCAGACTCATGAGATTATTTATAGTTGGAAATCACACACGTGACACTGATGTGATTTCCTGTTTTTCCAGTTATAAATCTGATGTTGATTCACATGCAACAAAAGGCGCCATCAAACATGTGAAACTGTTCGTATTTTCCATAAGATCCTATACTAAATCGGCGTTTTCGATCCAGCTGTTGTGTATATTGTCTAAACTCAACCATTTGACGTACATTTTCTTCCCCTTTTTTCTCAAAACCTTTTCAATCAGATAGATTTGAGGGTTCATAGTTTTCTGCAATTCCTCTCCATAGAAAGCACCACTAATTGGTGAACCTTGCATGTCTTTCAGCATGTAGGTGGCAGGATTGGTTATTTTGCATTTGATGATTTTAAATAGTTCAGTAGTCCAATTTGGGTTGTATCCTTTTTCAAACACATGCTTAGCTTTGCTTATGCGAACAATGTCACCAAGTTTGAGTTTTCGCGGGCCAGCAATTTTCAAGTGAGTGAACGATCTGCATTTGGTGATATTCGTGTAAAACCAAATGCATGCGCTTTATCCCAACATGTTAATGATACTGGACATCCAATGGATTTCGATAACATCTCGATATTAGTATCAGAGAAAAATACTTTCAAGAGATGTTTCTTAGAAATGATTTATATAAAAAATGAAAAATGCTCAATGAATAAAAAAACAGATATTCAAAATTTAAATGTATTTATTCAAATATTCTAGAAATAGAGAATAAAAGGCATGATAGACACAATATATCCATGAATTCAATTCCATCTTGATCAACCTTTTACCTATCTAATTTTTCAACCCCATGTATTTTTTCATGTTACATATTGTCACTTTGACAAAGTTATATTATTTTTATATCCATGAATTTATGCATTTTTTACAATTTTATACTACATATTATTCTGATTTGCAATTCTACAACCTCATATACTGTAAGTGATTTTTAATACCCATTTCTTCTGAATATTATAATTGTGCATTCCATTTTAGAGAGACTGACGAAGGAATTAAATAAATTCCGAAAGCTTTCTCAAAAGTAAAAAGAGTTTTCTTTTGAGTCCCACATCAGCTGCATCCCCACAAAACCTATACCTAATATATATATATATATATATATATATATATATATATATATATATATATGGGGGGTAGGGAGGTAAGGAGGTAATAGAATGACACAGTTGAAGACAAACATTGTATTTATGTATTTTTCATAGACACTACTTTGCTTGTTTTCGGATCAACGGTCTGATACACGTTCTTTGCTGCGAGGCCATCTCCGATCTGAGCAACATTATCAGCCAGCTGAATCACTGTCTGATAACTTTGTTGCTGTTCATTCTTCAGAGTACTTATACTTTTAGTATTATCTTCGAGTAATTTCAAAACTTCTGCTATGCCCTTTGCATTCGAGTTCACATCTTTTTCTAGTTTGGGCAACGATTCTTTGAGGAAATGTGTCATTTGCATAGCTGTATTCTGCACCTTGGTGGGTATTCTGAGAATCATTCACTTTTGTGAACTTGTCTCTTTTGACATACTCGTCGGTTGCACTCTTGAAATCTGTCTGGATTTGCGCTAGGGACTGTTTCACGTTATTTCTTATCTGATCCACGTATTCCTTGTTTGCAGCATCCTTTTTCAAAATAGGTGTTTTGACATTGCACAAATTCAAATTACCGAAATCTATATCGCCTTTAGTAGTATGTGCTAAGCCGCCGTCTCCTTATGCAATCACCACCAATTTTCGTTTTCTATCCGAACTACGTCCGAACGTATCGATTGTCATCTTTGAAATGACTGATATTTCATAAGCTTATATCTATTGTATAATGTTTGCCTCCTTCAGTTCAGAAATAATGGATACAATCTCATTGTCGAGAGAAGTATTTCCAGCCTGTTTTGATGCTATGAGCAATCTCAAACGTTCACACAACTCATTAGGATCATCCCAATAGATGTATTCCACAGGCTTGGTATTGTACGTATTCATCATGGGTTCTCTGTTCTTGATATCTTGGTGGATCTTCAAGCCTCGTCCCGTTGTACCACGGCGTGTTCTTCCTTGCGAGGCTGCGGCTGCTGCTGATGGTGGTGGTGGTGGAGGCAGGAAAAAAGGTCTAACGATTTCCCTGTACTTGAATCGTGGACTATGTTTGATCTTTCCATTTACATTCAGATGGGCCTTTGATAGTTCCAAAATTTGTTTGAAGCCATACAGATCATCTTTATTGTAATTTTCAGGAACATCGTAGGATATCAGCTCATATATACCAGGAGTTCCTTTCACTTGTTTCCCATCAATTTTGATGTAGCCAGTACGTGCATCAAAATCGATTTTTTTGTAGCCAAGCCTCCATTTTGAATTGCTAGAATCATATATAGGACCATATATCTTGTCTATTTTATCGCTGTTGGTCCAATGTTCTTTCATGAATGGAATGCTCATTGGAGGATATTGTTCCAGATATGCCTCAATAGCTGCAGGATCAAAGCTCTCCACATCACCTTCATCTTCTCCTACATCTCCTTCGAACACTTCATCACCAAAACTTTCGCCACTCGTACTAGCAACACGTTCAAGTTTCTGAAACGGTAGTCCATAAGCTTCTTCTTCATCTTCTCCTCCCTCTTCCTTTTGAACTTTCTCTTCCTTTTTCGGTAGCAAAGGTTCATTTTTGATGGCTGTGTTGTATAATGAAGTGTTTGCTGCTATTATTTCTTTCAGTGGTGCAGATACAGGTTTGAAGAATTTCTGCAACGTTTCATCCTCCTCTGATTTGCCTAATTTCAAAGCTAAATATTTCTTTTTTATAGCCTTCGCTATTTCATTGATTTTATTTTTGCGAACGACATCCACTTCTTTGCTGAGTGGTTTCATGTTGACAAATAGGGTTTATCACATCGAGTTCATACTTTTATAAACTTGTCGAAGCCTTGACGATAGCGACCTGCGTTCAGATCGTGATCCTTAACAATAACCATTGCACCATATTTTTCACTCCAACAATCCGCACAAGTTCGCTTGAATTGATCGAATGTCATGTCGGGCGAGACGTGTTCATCAAACACATGCTTCAAATTCACCTCATCCTGTTTGAAGAGCACCACTAGGTTGGTGTTGTCGCGCAACATTTGCTTGGGGGCTTTACTGTACGTCTGTCCTATGTATATAGCATCGATACCTCGATGACGACACATGGAATAAAACTATTGAATTTTCTGTTGTGAATCACACGATATGTCATCGAAAATAAGAATAGAATTTGGTTTTGCTTCATTGGGACCCATAATTTCCTCATTAGCTTTGAATGGAAAATATCCAACACCTTTGACCATTCTCAGTATCTTTTCAAGCAACTGGTATTTGGGTTGGTACAGCGACTTTGAGTACACGTAGACGTTTTCGAATTTGGCACCATTGGGATGGAACAACAATGACAGTGCATTATTCGTTTTTCCACATCCACTTGGACCACAAATAATGGCGCGAAATGAGTGTGGTAAGAGGACACCATGTTTACCTCGATCGATTCCGCTACTGCTGTCGTTCAAGTAGTCCAAGTTTTCAATTGGTAGCGTCTTTTTCTGTTGAACGACCCTCATGATGTGTGACAATTCACAGAGCATTGAGGGCTTTTATAAATGGAGATGATTTCCAACATCAGTGCTCATTCTTAATGTTGATCTACCGCGGTGAAGGTATTGTCAATACACTCATCAATAAACTACCATTCGAATTACATCTTCCTGGTTATTCGTATTGTGGTCCAGGAACCAAATTACAAGAACGACTAGAACGTGGAGATATAGGCATAAACCCCTTGGACGAAGCCTGTAAAGAGCACGATATCGCCTACTCTCAGAACAACACTTTGGAAGAACGTCATAAGGCTGATCGAGTGCTGGAAAAAAGAGCTTGGGGACGTGTCAAATCAAAAGACGCGAAAATTGGTGAAAAAGCTGCTGCTTGGCTCGTCACCACCGGTATGAAGACAAAACGTAAACTTGGCATGGGGGTGACGAAGCAGCAGCAGCAGCAGCACCCATTCTCCAAAATCGTGAAAAATGTGCTGAATGCTCTGAAAAAAACCTTTGACAGCAACGCTGACGGTGGTAGTCATCAAGGTAGTGGTTTAAGTAGATCATCTGCAGCAGCTTTGCGTGCAGCCCATAAGGCAATAAAAAAAGTTGGGGGTCGGAAAAAAATTCGAATTCCCAGAATAATACCTCTGCCTGCCGCAGGAAAAAGCAGTGGATTCCTACCATTGATACCACTATTTGCAGGCCTATCGGCTTTAGGATCGCTAAAGAGGTGGCAGCTGTGGAGCTGGATTATTCTTGAAGAAACAAAAAAACTAATATCCAAGCTACCCAATAGAGCATTATATGATGGAGAGATTGTAAAATACGCCGAACAACTGAAAATACCATATTTCCGAGGAGTTTTCATGCGAGACACGCTACCTACCCGCCCATGGCGACGTCGTGAGTGTGCAGTCATGAATTTAGATTCCTCCATCAATCCTGGTACCCATTGGGTAGCTTATAAAAAACATGGGGATATTGTTCATTATTTCGATTCGTATGGTTGTCTGAAACCGCCGAAGGAATTAGCTGAATATTTCGGAAACAACGTGCAGATATTCTATAATAATGATGCCTATCAGAAATACAATCAGATCAATTGTGGTCATTTATGTTTAGCATTTCTATTGAATTCGAAATTAAAATGATGAAAATGAAAACCAAACTATCTAAATTATACATACCTCTACACTGATCCATCAGTCATGTCTTTGATATTGACATTGAAGAGTCGTTCTTCGACGCTCTCTATTGATTTTTCACCTCCAATTCAATTAGATTCCGATTATGAATATGGCTAAGCTCTACTCAGTTTCCATTCGTACAACAGCGTGCCCAACATCGAGGAAGGAACAAAGTTCTATTATTTCGAAAACGGTGACAAAAAACGAAGAAAAAGTATTGATATTCCTACTGGAGCTTACGAAATTGAAGATATTGAAAAGCTGATCAGAAAACATCTTGTACCACCACCTACATCGAAAAATATGATGTCATTGTCTCCATCGCAGAAGCCTGAAGACCTTTTCTATCTCAAACCGAATAATAATGTCGATGTCCTCTACTCCAACAGCAGCGATGGAAAACCTCCTGAACCTCACTCCCCTCCACATTGTCTTGGAGAGGAAAGCCAGGATGGTTTCCTACAGATTCCTGTCATTGGAAAATCAAATCAGAGGGGGACGACTGCTGGACCACTCTGGGATACTGTGTGAAACAAAAAATCACCAAACTCTAGGAATGGTTTCCGACATGTTGGCCACTCAGACACACGTGAAAAAGTCTTTCAAAGTCCTCTTCCCGAAGAGAGACGAATGGGCAAGCGGATCAGTCCGATTCTCAGAGACCGAACACGTAATGTACACAGATGGTTCGAAAACCCCTCGTGGAGTGAGAGCCGGTGTGTTCAGCAGAAAACCGAAGACGGAAATTTCCGTCAATCTCGGCAAATATGCTACAATCTTTCAGGCGGAGGTATTCGCAATTGCATTGTGTGCTAGAGAGTTGTCGAATAAACCTCTAGTAAACAAAAATATCAGTATTGTATCAGACAGTCAGGCTGCTCTTAAAGCACTGAGCTCCAGCAAGATAAATTCCAAGCTTGTATGGAGCTGCATTGAATCCCTAGAAAGCCTGGGTGCTTACAACAGAGTCACTTTGCTGTGGGTGCCTGGACACCAGGAAGTGGAGGGTAACGAGAAAGCCGACATCCTCGCCAAACAGGGAACCGAATCTGTGTTCATAGGACCAGAAACATATTTTGGGGTCGCCGCAAGTGCGGCGAAAACAACTATCTCGGGCTGGGCGGAGGGACAAACACCCACGTACTGGTCCGAATTACCAGGATTAACCCATTCGAAGGCGTTCCTGCCTAAACCATCGGAAAAAATAACCAGGCAGATCCTAGAATGGAGCAGGGGTAACCCGCGAATTCTGACTGGACTGCTTACGGGACACTGTCGTCTAAGATACCACCTGGGAAGGATGGGTCTGAACCAACAAACGGACTGTCGGTCCTGTTGTGCGGAAGACGAAACGGCTGAACACATATTATGTTCATGCTCTAGCTTAGAAAGACTGAGGTTCGACACATTTGGCTTTACCAACCTAGAACCTATCGATTTCAGACAAATCTTACCCAATTCAACTATGAACTTTGTAAAAAGATGTGGATTGTACGGTGAACTGTAACCTCTAGGGGTGAGCCACAATAGACCCATCTGGGGTCGCAGTGGAGGGGAGGTGTTTGCCCCACTCACATGGAACCTAACCTAACCTAACCTACTCTTCAGAGTCGTCTCATACGGTCACTGCCATCGTAGCTGCTTCAACTGTATGCATGTCAGATGCTTGAAGGCAGAGTTACAGTGAAAACATAGTCGACGTCGTTTCTCGTTTGCAAGTTGTGTGCGTTATACTCGCTTGGGAGTCGTCTCATATGGGCATCGGAAACTCGTCTGCTTCAATAGTATCCATGTGAGTTGATGGGATAGAGATATAGAGTGTGCACACCGATGCAGTCGATGTATCTCCATCTGCCTATAGTACTGGTTATATACCCCTCAAAGTCGTCTTATATGGTCACTACGATCATATCAGCTTCAATTGAATGCATGTCAGATGCTAGACTGCAGAGTGACAATGGAAACATAGTCGACGTCGAATTACCTCATTCTGCAAGCTGTGTGCGTTATACCTGCCTGAAAGTAGTCTTGTATGGTCATTGCGAACTTGTCTGCTTCAATAGTGTCCATGTGAGATGATAGGATGGAGAGATATAGTGTGCACAACGATGAAGTCGATGTATCTTCATTTGCCTATTGTACTCGTTATATACCCTTCATAGTCATTTCATACGGTCACTGCAATCGAATCTGCTTCAACTGTATGCATGTCATATGCTAGACTGCAGAGTTACAATGGAAACATAGTCGAAGTCGAAGTTTCTTGTTCTGCAAACTGTATGCGTTATACACGCTTGGAAGTCGTCTCATATGGTCAATGCGAACTTGTCTGCTTCAATAGTGTCCATGTGCGATGATAGGATAGAGATATATAGTGTGTACGACAATGGGGTCGTTGTATCCTCATTTGCCTATTGTACTCGTTATATACCCTTCAAAGTCGTCTCATACGGTAACTGCCATCGCATCTGCTCCAACTGTATGCATGTCAGATGCTGGACTGCAGAGTTACAATGTGAACAAAGTCGGAGTCGAAGTTCATTTTTCTGCAAACTGTATGCGTTATACCCGCTTGGGAGTCATCCAATATGGTCGATGTGAACTTGTCTGCTTCAATATTGTCCATGTGATATGATAGGATTGGAAGATATAGTGTGCACAACGATGAAGTCGATATATCACCATTTGCCTGTTGTACTCGCTATATACCCTTCAAAGTCGTCTTATATGGTCACTGTAGTCGAATATGCTCCAACTGTATGCATGTCCGATGTTATACTGCAGAGTTACAGTGTAAACATAGTCAGAGTCGAGGTTTCTTGTTCTGCAAGCTGTGTGCAATATAACAGCTTGGAATTCGTCTTATATGGTCATTGCGAACTTGCCTGCTTCAATAGTGTCCATGTAAGATGATTTGATAGAGAGATATAGTGTGCACAACGATGAAGTCGATGTATCTTCATTTGCTTATTGTACCCATTATGGACCCTTCAAAGTCGTCTCATACGGTCACTGCAATCGTATCTGCGTGAACTGTATGCATGTCAGATGCTAGACTGTAGAGTTACAGTGTGACCATAGTCGAAGTCGAAGTTACTTGTTCTGCAAGTTAAGTGCGTTATACTCGCTCAGAAGTCGTCTCATATGAGCATTGCGAGCTCGTCTGCTTCAATGGTATCCATGCGAGATGATATAATAGAGAGAAAGAATGTGCACTTCGATGAAGTCGATGTATCTTCATCTGCCTATTGTACTTTCTATATTCGCTTCAAAGTCATCTTATATGGTCACTGCCATAATATCAGTTTCAACTGTATGCATGTCAGATGCTAGACTGCAGATTTCCTGTGTAAACATAGTCGTAGTCGAAGTTTCTTGTTCTGCAAATCGTGTGCGTTATACTCGCTTGGAAGTCATCTCATATGGTCAATGCAAACTTGTCGGCTTCAATAGTGTTCATGTTAGGTGATAGGATAGAGATATACAAAGTGTCCCACTTACCATGCTCACGATGGGTATCTTTTTAACGGTGAGAGATACGAGGTCGGTTAAATGGCACCAAATGTGGAGTTTGTCAAGGCCAACTATAATTTGAGAAAATATTTTGATAAAATTCATTCGTTTTTGTTTTATACGCAAAAAACAGATTTTGATCATTTTGATGTCTCCTCCGTAACTTCTTTATTTATGAAAATATTCAAATAGGAATTTCACATTCTCATGGCAGTTTTTTTAAGTGATTTCGAAAAGAATATGAAATTTATACCAACTCTTCTAGAATTTGAGATATCAGCACCAACTTTAGTTTTTCAAATGTAGGTCATAGCTCACTATGACTTAGTTACAAATAACTTTCTTTTCTCTCACAGATGATATGTCGCAGTAATAGTTTTGTGTTGATAACAACGGAGTTAGCGTCATTTATACAAAAACAAAAAATTATTTGGAAGTCGCCGTCTCGAATTTATAAATGTC